>PVKN010006895.1:0-27593 GCA_004027915.1 Capromys pilorides
CGGGAAGGAGACAGGAACAGCTAAAACCAGCCTGAAAGGGCATTGAATCAGATGTTAATCAGATAAGGTTTTATAGGCCTCACTAAGCACCTGCCTGGCAAGCATAAGGACACTGGGTTGCATTCCCAGTACCCCATGCCATGTGGGCCCTGGAACCTCGGGTGCACCCTATGCATCCCAAAACTGGGTGTGGTGTTACATGCCTGGAATCCCAGTGCTGGGGAGGCTGAGATAGCAGGATCACTATGAGTCCAAGCTGTATAGTGGAACCCATACCAAAAAAATAAAAAGAATCAATGGGCGGGGGAAAATAGAGTCAATGGGGAAGCCAGGGGCATAGCGGGGCACACTTGTCATCCCAGCATTCGGTAGGATGAGGCAGTTGGATCATTCTGAGTTCAACTACAAAATGAACTCCAGGCCAACCTGAGCTGCATAGCAAGACCTTGTCTCAGAAAGACAAAAAAGAGGGCTGGGGAGATAGCTCCGTGGCACAAGTGCCTGCTTGGCAAGTGCAAGGTCGTGAGTTTGAACCCTGGTCCCGCCAAAAAAAAAAGAAAGACAACAAAGAAAAAAAAAATCAGTGTGGTAGGGATTTATAAGCTCTAAAAAAGGAGGGTATCCCTAGGAATCCTGTTTATCCAAATAAGAGATTCTGGGGTGGGTGGTTGTTTCACATTATTGTTTCATTTTTTGACCCCTGAGACTTCCTGATTTACTGAGAGCCTAACTTCAGTGGCACAGGTATGGGAAAGCTTTTCCTCTTTTGTTCCTCATAAAGGTCCCCATTTTCTGCCTTTAAGAGCTGTTACAGGAGCCTGGGAAATAGCTCAGTAGAATAAGCACTTGCCTGGCAAGCACAGGCTCCTGAGTTTAATCCCTGATTCCACCAAAAAAAAAAAAAAGCATTATTTCTTGTGTGTGTGTGTGTTTGTGTCAGGTATCAAACTTAGAATCACACTTACACTGCTGAGCTGTCTCCCTAGCCCTTGTTTTGCTTGCTTGCTTGCTTTCTTCATTCATTCATTCATTCATTCATTCCTTCATTCATTCATTTTCCCATTTCAGCAGGGACCTCCTAGAGATGTCTGTGCATATAAATGGTGCCGATGAAGAATTCACTCTCCCAGTTACCTCTGGTGATACTTGCCATGGCAAGTTCAATATTTCCTGAAACATAGCTTGCAATTTTTACACACTCACTATGAAAAACAGGCATCCACTAGGCTAAACTTTTTTTTTGTGGGACCGGGGTTCAAACTCACTACCTTGCACTTGCCAGGCAGGCACTTGTGCCATGGAGCTATCTCCCCAGCCCCTTATCAGATTTGTTCTGAGTCAAAATGCCAGCAATCCAAGGTGGAGAAGCGTGTCGCAGAGCCCTGGCCACTTGTGCATGGGCCCTGGGTTCAGTCTTCAGTACCAAAACCCCAAACAAATAGAACTCACCCCCAAAGCCCCATCAACAACCAAGACACACACTGATTGATCACAAAGTGAACCCTGGAGCACAGTTAGACCACAGCCCTTTCTCCCATTTATTCTATCTATCTATCTATCTATCTATCTATCTATCTATCTATCTATCTATCTAGCTATCTATTTATTTTGTGGAACCAGGGATCAAACTCAGGACCTTGTACTTGCCAGGCAGGCACTTGTACCCCTGAGCTATCTCCCGGGCCCCCTCTCTTCCATTTAGTCCTCACCCCATTCCTGAGAGCCAAGTGGCCTCTACTCACTGGACCCTGCGTGTTTCCAGTATTTTCTCCCATTCTTGCTCCCTTGTTCTGCACTCCACTTCAGCTTGGGAACTGGGGGCGTAGGTGAGGGTTAGGCCATATGCTTAGCATACAGGAGGCCCTGGGCTTAGCCCCCAGCACCAGGAAAAAACAAAGCCCAAGTTTCCCACAAACTAGACAGGGTAATTCTTTTGCAACAGGGTTTCCTGTGGAACTAAAGTCTTGTAGACCCTTTTAGGTGAACATCTGTGGTGTTTCCTGCTCTTTGCTTTACTCCAGATGTTGTGTTTAGACTCTTGGAGTATCTAGAGCACATTCCTCATAAATATCCATATTTTCACTGAGAGATTTCTAGAGCTGAGAGAATCTTCTCTAGGTCACCCACTATATTTCAGAGCTATAGTAAACTTTAAAAAAAATTTTTTCCCTTTTGCAGGACCAGGATTCAAACTCACGACCTTGCACTTGCCAGGCAAGCACTTGTGCCATGGAGCTATCTCCCCAGCCCCAGTAAACTTCTATTTTATGTATTTAGTACAGGGTCTACAGGGTCTCACTACACAGATCAAACTCATAATGAAGCTGTTTTCAGCCTCCCAGGTGCTGGGATTACAGGTGGGCGCCAGCACGCCCAGTCTCAATGGACTGTCTCAGCATGCCCCAGGGGCAGGCTGGCACATGGGAAGGATGGAAACCTTAGGCAGGCACTTTAATCCACTGAGCTATGTGGTATAATAAACATTTTTTAAAAAGCAGCAGAGGGTTTTTGTTTTGTTTTGTTTTGTTTGTACTGGGAATTGAATCCAGACAGAGCACTGAGTAATATCCCCACATCTGCAGCTTGCTTGTATTTGAGACAGATTCTCACTGAGTTACTCAGGTCACCCTTGAACTTATGATCCTCCTACTTCAGGCACTCATGTAGCTGCTGTTCCGTGCCTGACTTTTGGCAAAAGTCTGCATCTCCATTTTCTTCACTGTTTATTTAAAGCTCTGTTTTTTTATTTGTTTGTTTTGCAGTACTGGGGATTGAGCTGGGGACCTTGCACTTGCCAGGAAGGTACTTATGACACTGAGCTATCTCCCTAGCCGCTATCTAAAGCTCTGTGTAGCAGCATATGTTCCAAACTTGCAAAGTTGTTAAGGCCAGATGTGGGCAGATGACAGCTCTGGAGGGATCTCCCAACAGCCGTGGGGTCACCTGACAGATACTAAGCTGAATGACCAAGCAGGATGAGGTCGCCCTGAGCCAGATGGGAGCCATGGTGACTCATACCCAAGTGAGAAGGGGCTAGGTGAGTTTTAGATCTATTCCAAAGCACAAGTAATGAGATTTCCTAGTGGACTGAATGTTTCTCAGTTGGAAATAAGAGGAATCAAGGAAGACCATCTAGGTTTTTGTCGTGGGTGACTGGAAGGAAAGAACTACTGTAGCTGAGATGAGGCAGGCCACAGAGGGAGCGTGGTTTGGCTAGGGCTGGGGTCAAGAGTTGAGCTTTGGTCGTGCCTAGTCAGAGATAGCTATTTAGAATTTTTAGAATTTTCTGTGGAGATGTCAACAGGCAGTGAAGTACAGAAGCCTGGCATTTGAGAGAAAGGTCAGGATAAGAAATCTACACACAGGAATTTGTCAGCAGAGAGATGATAAAGCAAAGAGGCTAGAGAGGGTCACTTAGGAATGAACTCAGTGTCACTCCAACATTAACAGGTGGGGACAGAGCCGGCAAAGCAGTGGTAGTCCTGTGAGTTTTGAGATGGGGTGATGACCAGTGAGCATGTCTCCGGGGTTCAGGGAAGGCAGCGCCACAGGCCCAGAGGAGTGGTTAACTATGACAGACACTGCTGCTACCAGGTCAAGCAATCTGGGAACAGAGTATTGGCTGCTGAGCTTAGCAACATGGGGCTCATTGGTGACCTCCATAAGAACAGATTTGGTGGAGATATGGGATGTGTTTTTCCTAATATTCTTCCTCCTCAGGGGTGGGAAGAGTTGACATCAAACTGTATTTGGAGCCCTCTTCAGTCTTTAGGATTGACCCTGAGTCTTCTATTGCCATATATATTAAGAGAGGAAGAACCACTGTTACAAGATGTCAATGATTTCTACTTCATTTATGTGTACTTTATATGTATGTATATTAGCTTTACTGTAGAGTAATTTATGTTTCATGCAGCTCACCCACTGAAAGACAAGTCTATGAGTTGAGTGATTTTTAGTTTATTCACATTGTCATGCAGTTATCACCATGATTAGCTTTATTTATAACCATATTTTATCAGCCAGAAAGGAAACCTGTGGCCATGGATAAGTTACTTCCCATTCCCCCCACTCCCAGGCCCGGCTAGCCACTACTCTGTTCAGTCTGTCTCCATGGATCTGCTGCTTGTGGGCATTTCCTATAAATGCAGCCATGCAGTGTGTGATCCTTTTGTGATCGCCTGCTTTCACTTTCCAAGGTACAGCCATGTCGCATGTGCCAGCATTTTGTTCCTCTTATGGCTGAATGATTCTCTACCTTATGCGTGTTTCATTTGTACTTACACATTGATCAGTTGCTGGAATTTGGGCCGTTTCTACTTATTTTGAGTAATGCTGATACGGACATTTGTGTGTAAGTTTTTGTCTGGAAATGTATCTTCTGGGGTAAATTCTTATAAGTGGAATGAGTTTTAGTCTTCTTTTTTTTTTTTTTTTTAATTTTTTTAAATTTTTATTTATTTATTTGTTTGCTTGTTGTGTTTGTTTGTTTCTTTATTTATTCATTTTGTGGCTGGCTCAGCCTGCCCTGGTGGTGGCGCTAGTGCAGCATGTGGTGCCAGGGATCGAACTGCAGTCCCCGCAGTTGCCTGAGCCCTCCTAAGCAGGCGCTTTAGACCACTGAACCATCTCGCCGGCCCTAGTCTTCTTGATAATACTCTCCAGTGGGCTCCAGCACTATTAGGGTAATTTTAGCACCAGACACCAGAGCATCAGCCAGAGTTGAAAAGCAGGACTGACAACAGTCTCTCTCCATTTTCCCTGTATCAGTAGGTTTCGAGATATAACTGACCGGTGCTGACTGCAGTGCTAAAAGGCCACCTTTCTTTTCTCTGTTTCTGAAGAAAATGCAATGGCTGGTTTCATCAAAAGGGAAAGAATCCACTTGTAGCAGTTTATTTTTTTTTTTTAATTTATTTTTTTCTTTTTTATTATGGCCGGCTCAGCCTGCCCTGGGGATGAGGCTAGCGCAGCATGTGGTGCCAGGGATCGAACTGCAGTCCCTGTGGCTGTCTAAGCTTTCTTAAGCGAGCACTTTAGACTGCTGAGCCATCTCACCGGCTCTTGTAGCAGTTTATTGAAAAGATAAGATTATTCCATGGAATCCATTGTTTACTTTTAGCTAAATAAAAATCTTCAGGTAGATTCTGTTACGGCCTCTCCAAAATAAAGATGCTAGGAGAAATAGCCACATAGACTAGAAGAGAGAGGAAGGAGAGAGGGAAGAGAGCGCGAGTGAGCCAGCGAGAGCCAGCCTTGCAACTGCCTGTCGCTCCGTGGATTTATTTCTGGGGAGCACCAATTAAAAATCTCAAATGTGTGTCTTTTTCAGTGGAATTATATTAATATTAATATGGATGATATTAATATTAATGATATAAATATGAAAGAGTTTTTATCAAATATAAGTGCACGTGCGTGCATGCATGTGTCTTTTAAACATTTCCATAATGAGTTCCCAAGTGCTTTTTTTGGCCATGGTTATTAAAGCTTGTGTGTTTGCAATTTATTTGGCAAAATGCCTTTGGTGAAGAAAGGATATAGTGTTCTCTTGGTTCTTTGCCCAAAGTAATTTTGAAGAAGCCTGTGGACTGTGTTTAGTTCATGTCATTCACCAGAGACAAGTCGTTGTAATTACATTTGATCACAATCAGTTTACAGTTTTCCATGCTGAACATCTACTCAGACATCCTAGCAAAACCTGATGGCTACTGTTTTATTTGTACATAAAATGTTTTACGGCTTGCTTTTGCAGTTCACATCGGGTTTCAATCACCACCAGTGCATAGCAAGAGGAAAGCAATGGATAAAGAACTATCAAAAATCCTTAACTACATAAAATTTTATTTCAGGTCACCGTGCCATAAAAGATATTGAATGTATTTTGTGGCCTTTTCTCCCAACACACTCACTATTGTAGAAGGGTTGAAATATTTGCAGGAAACCATATGAGACATGGAACTTAATTCTCCTAAGATGCCTTCTGTTTTACATGTGTTTTTCTTTGGAAAAGCATAGCAGTATTTTGAGTGGCCCCTGGATGATAAAGTAAAAGACAGCCGCATCCTGATATTCTCAGGATTTACAAGCAGGTTATCTTCTTAACCATAAGGCTAAACATTTTGTTGTTGTTTCAGGTCTGTTCTAACATCTGCACGGTGGCAGAGTTAGGTTCAGGGTGTTATTTACAGCTGCCAAATGCTACAAGCTCCCATGCTTCAGACAGCCCCCGATTTGCTAAATGTGGAAGCCTTGATTTACCATTAAATTTGGGTGAATTTACTTCTCATTCCCTCAACTGTCAATTCTCATCAAGTCTTATTTTTTCCCAGAAGGTTCGTCCCAAGCTGCTTCTGAAAACTGCTCTTGGTCTCAATATTTGAGTCTACATTGCTGCAGAAGCTCCTGCTAGAAAAGTGTAATTAATAGGAAACTTTGACATCCAGCTGAGAAAATTAGTTTGCATCAAAAAAGGCAAGATAGGGGATTAAAGAAATTTTAGTTCTAATCTAATTAACACCAATTAAAAGATGCAGATGAATTTGCACCAACAAATTGTTAATTATGCACCAATTTGCCTTTTTTGCAACCAAACCACAACCAGGGAAGTATTATTATCTTTTTTATTTGAGATTTGTGTAGTAGGCTTGTTACAATCTTTTGAATAATGAAAGGAAAGGTAAGCGATAAGAGTTAGTATGAAATGTCTCTTGTTCTCTTGATATTTTAATATAGGTTGACTTTAAAAACAGAGAGTACAGGATAATTCTAGTTGTGGTTTTTTGTTTTGTTTTGCCAGACATCATTGAGAATCTAACTTGTGTAGATGCTTGTTCCACTTTTTTTTTTTTTTTTTTGTCTTTTTGAGAAAGGGTCTCCCTATGCAATTCAGACTGGCCCTGAGCTCACTTTTATAGTCCAGGCTGATCTCGAACTCACACTAATCCTCCTGCCTCAGCCTCCCAAGTGCTGAGAATGCTTGTTCTATTAATGAGAAACATCTATGTAATTTTTCCTCACTCAAAATATTTTGTAAATCCTCAGTCCCACAAAAAATATATATATACTATATATACAATATATATTGCATATATACACAATATACATATACAATATATATTGTATATATATATAGTAACTATATATACTATATATTGTATATATATAGTATATATATAGTAACTATATATACAATATATATATTGTAACTATAAGGATGTTTATCTAACATGCATGAGACTCTGGGTTCATTCCCTCATACTGAAAAAAATTTTTTTTTATATCCTGTTTCCCAAAAAAGAGCCTTTTGACTGAAATTGCATAGCTCGTTGAACTCTGCTCTAGATACAGGTTATAGAGAATTGAAGGTTTAAGTCGCTGATCGCCTCTGTAGCACTGACCTTTTAGGGTTCCCAGAGAAGTCCTCACTCAGGGTGTTTCTGTTTGCCAGTGTCATGCAGATGGCTGCTGCACTGCGCAGGGACTTTGTTTTTCCTTGTGAGTCACTCTTACAGCTCCTCAGATGGTGATCTGAGTAATTGTGCAGGGGGCGGTGAAGCTCAGACCTGTTATATCTGCAAATGACACATCTGTCCAAATGTCGTGTAATGAGTAACCACAATCCACTTTAGAGAAACTATGTTTCCTTTCTCTCCAAGATGGGCAGGGAGGGCGGAGGTAGCCAGTAGGAATGGGAAGAAAGGCATTTCTGTGAATTCCTCTAACCATTAGTTATATCGAAGTTCTTCAATAAGGCGAGATTCTCAGGTACATATTATTCAGTTCCATTCAAAGCAAGTGTTTGGGGGCTGGAGAGAGAGCTCAGTGGAATAAGTGCTTGCCTGGTAAGCACAAGGTCCTGAGTTCAATCCCTGGTACCACCACAAAAAAAAAAAAAAAAAAAAAAACAGTAGAAAAAAACCTTAAAATTAGGGACCAGGGAAATAGCTCAGTAAAATAAGTGCTTGCCTAGCAAGCGCCAAGGGCCTGAGTTCAATCCCTGGTCTTGCAAACAACAAAACAACAACAACAAACAAAGCAAACCTTGATCTTGACATGAGAAATAGCATCCCAAATGACTATGTACATTACTGTCTGGTACAGGTACTTAGACACTGAAAAATATTAAATGCCTGTGTTATCTTCATAGGGCCATACTTACTGAGGATGCCCATTTTGCATTTTTCACCACTTTTTGCTAGAAACTTGCATTCACAAGTTTGGCTGAAAACAACCAGGCTGCTGTTTTCTCAGGTAATGGCAATGCGAAGCTGGCCCACCAGTTAGGGAATGTCGATAAGGCAATGTCCATGATGGCAAAGGGGATGCAGAACGTGCAGATTGTCTCCTTCCATATTCACAAGAAGATTCCAGCTGGGTGTGGTGGCACACACCTGTCATTGCAGCACTTAGGAGGCTGAGGTAGGAAGATTGCCTCAAGATCGAAGGCAGCTTAGACTCTACGGTGAGTCCAGCTTGAACTACAGAATACAAGATCTGTCCCTGCCAAAAAGGCTGCCAGCTATGCACCTCTGCCATCTAGAGTGTCCTTCACGCTTCTCTGCACCAGGCCTGCAGGTCTTCAGTGCTCTTTTCTTCCACAGAAACACATCCTCATCTCCCAGATTTTGCATCCAAGGGGAAATCCTGAATCAGGGTAGGAGAATAGAAGGCCTGGCGCGAGGGCAGTGGTCGGGTTATAGTGACAGAGTTGTCTGGCTAAACTTCCTGTGTTCCTGTATAGCAGAGTGATACGTAAGTTAACCAGCTCCATGAAAAGTAACTTTGGCCAGGGTTGTAGTTCAGTAGGTGCAGTGCCTGCCTGGCAAGTGTAGGACCCTGAGTTCAATTCCTGGTACTCACCACCAAACTAATTTTATATTATTATTATTTTTTTTTTTTAATTTTATTTATTTATTTATTTGTTTGCTTGTTGTGTTTGTTTGTTTCTTTTATTTATTCATTTTGTGGCTGGCTCAGCCTGCCCTGGTGGTGGCGCTGGCGCAGCATGTGGTGCCGGGGATCGAACTGCAGTCCCCGCAGTTGCCTGAGCCCTCCCAAGCAGGCGCTTTAGACCACTGAACTATCTCGCCGGCCCCTATATTATTATTGTTATTGTTATTATTATTAGTGTATTTGGTTGTTACAGGGTCTCAGTACACAGCTCAGACTTATAGTGATCCTTCTGTTTTCAGCCTCCCCAGTGCTGGGTTACAGGCATGCACCACCATGCCTGGACTCTATGGCCAGCTCAGCCCACCCCAGGGGTAGGGCTGGCATAGCACGTGGTGCCAGGAATTGAACTGTGGTCCTTGTGCTTGCCTAAGCTTGCCAAAGCAGGTGCTTTAGTCAGCTGAGCTATATCACTGGCCCCACCAAATTCATTTTACATAAGGCCTCCAAACATAGCTGATGGACCGGCTAACCAACAAACCAACTCAAAACCCAGAGTTTGTTGTTCGTAGGGAAGTTTTCTTGTTCTACCTGAGGTGAGACCTTGAGTTATCCTACGAGCTTCCATCACAGAATGGCACGAAGGTTCTCAGCATGTGGTCCAGGGCCTCCGCTTGTGAGTCACCATCTTACCTGCTTCTGACCATGGCACCTGTATGTGGTTCCAAGACTCAGACCAGGGGCTGGGGAGATAGCTCCGTGGCATAAGTGCCTGCCTGGCAAGTACAAGGTCGTGAGTTTGAACCCTTGTCCCGCGGAAAAAAAAAAAAAAAGAAGACGACTCAGACCAGTTTCCAGCCTTAAGATGGACTTCTGGGGCTTTTCTTACTAACCTGAAACTTCAGCTACGGTACATCAAATAAACCGCCTGGTTAGAGTATATCACATTACTTGTGGTGTTTCACGGTGGCCTGTCAAATATCATGCTTTCCTATCCCATAAAAGGAAGAAGAGTGTTTCTTATGTAGATCTTTATTTTTCTTTTGTGGGTATTTTTGTCCAGAGCCATTCCATCAGAAAGTTATAAGAGGGCTTATTTTTCTGGGAACAAAGCCTTGTAGAAGGAGGTAAGATTTGTTATTTTTGCTTGTTTTGATTTTTTTTTTTTAAACTGTATTTATTTATTTATTTGTTCGCTTGTTGTGTTTGTTTGTTTCTTTATTTATTTTGTGGCTGGCTCAGCCTGCCCTGGTGGTGGCGCTGGCGCAGCATGTGGTGCTGGGGATCGAACCGCAGTCCCTGCAGTTGCCTGAGCCTTCCCAAGCAGGCGCTTTAGACCACTGAACCATCTTGCCAGCCCTGTTTTGATTTTTTTAAAAAATATATTTGGATGTTGCAGGGTCTCACTACATAGCTCAGATTTGTGGTGATCCTCCTAGTTTTAGCCTCCCCAACATTGTGATTACAGGCCTGTGCCACTATACCCAGACTCTGGCTGGCTCAGTCTGCCCTGGGGTTATGGCTGGCGTGGCTTGTGGTGCTGGGGATCGAACTGTGGCCCCTGTGCTTGCCTAAGCTTGCCTGAGCAGTGCACTTTAGTCCACTGAGCTATCTCGCCAGCCCTGTTTTGATTTGTTTTTGAGACAGAGCCTCACTATGTGGCTCAAGTCACTATGGCCCATGCTGGCTCTGAACTTGTGGCAGTCTTCCTGCCTCATCTTCCCAAATACTGGGACATAAGGAATGATGTAGGTGATCTTTTGCTGGGGCACGTTGGTTATGCTCAACAGCTTAAAGGATTTGTGCAAAGCCATCAGCTCATGATGCAGTGGCTTTAATGAGTCCCTCTAAAATGGCAGATACCAAGGTAAAATGCTACTAAGCCCATTTATTTCTTCTTGTACTTCTTTAAGATTTAGCCATGGGTTTAAGTGAATACAGCCTGAAATTCACTGTGTTGCATATTCCTGTTCAGAGGCCTCCTCAAAGACCTTCTTTTATAAAGAAAACAACCAGCCAATAAAAAGGTATTAGAGTACATTATATATGTGACCAATCATTTTATAAAATCTGATGTAAGCCGTGAGGCATAATTGGAGTTCTTAGCAGAATACTTTGGTTTTTAATATTTCTATGACCCTCTAAGGGGGATTTAGCAATTATTCTTAAATTTTCGAAGTGGCACATGGAGTTTTAGCTGTGTGACTTCCATTAAAGCCCATGGGAGTCTCATTGCTAAGACAGCGCACAACTCCTGAAAGTGCTCCTTCTGGTGAAATTGGTAGGAGTAATGGGTGTGGATGTGTAGCGCAGCACTTGCAGAGTATTTGCAGGTTCTCTGCACTCGTTTCAAATGTTACACTTTCATAACAACTCAAACGTTCTGGAAGAATTGAAACAAGAGGGGCTATATTATGTTTTTTTCCAAATGTGAAAGGTAGAAAAAAATGTATATACTGTTAAAAAAATAAATTTAAAAATCCATTTATCGTCTTTATTTCAAAATTAGTATAGCAACTTCCACTGGGGATTTAGCTCAGTGGAAAGTGCCTGCCTAGCAAATGTGAGGTCCTGTGTTCAATTCCTGGTACGCCTCCCTCCCAAAGAATATAGCAACTACCAAAAATTTCAAGAACCCTTTAAAACCAAGCTTTAAACAAAGAAAAACATAGTTAATGAAATCTTGCAGTATAGTCACATAAAATGATTTTGTTATGAGGGTGGGACTGGGGATTGAACCCAGGGTCCTCACACTAGCCTCTTTTTCTTTGTTTGTTTGTTTTTGTTTTTTGTGGGACTGGGGCTCAAACTCACAACCTTGCACTTGCCAGGTAGGCACTTGTGCCACGGAGCTATCTCCCCAGCCCCACTAGCCTCTTTTTAAATTTTTCTCTTTTTAAATTTTGAAACAGAAATTTTAAAAATGAAAAGTTTTTTTTTTCTTTTTGAGACAAGGTGGCTAAGTTGTCCAGGCTGGGCTTGAACTCGAAGTCCTCCTGCCTCAGCCTCCCACAATGCTGGGATTACAGGTTTGTGCTGTCGTGCCCTGGTGATCACATACAATGCTTCTGGGTTTTCAGTAATCTCTGTGGAAACCTACATAAGTATCACCTCTCTGAGCCAAGCATCTTTCTGTTAGGTGGGAGGCAGCTCTTTCCTGTGGAGATCTGAGTAAGGCCTCAGGATCAGTATCAGGACCCTTGCCTACATTATCACCTGTATCCCATGTCGGAGGTGCTGCCATTTCATGACAGACAGGAAATGGGGTAAGACTTCCCCTTATTTTGTGCCATCCTGAGAGGACAGTGCAGCAGCTGGCGGGGCCTTCTATGAGGCCAGTGCTGAGCCAGCTAGGAACTGCGAGGAAGCCTCCTCCAAGATCCCCAGGCGCCTCCAGGTGCAGCATGCAGCTCCCAGCCCAGCGCCTGGCCCACCCTGGGCTTTAGGGCTGAACTAGGCCCTCCTGAGCACAGCCACTGCTGGGTCCTGTCCCACAGTCCTCTGGGGGGGGAGGGGGGCGTCTGTTGAGGCCAGTGTCTGGACTCAGATCTCTTTTTTCAGTGCACTGAAACAGACAATCTGAGATTCAGTGACGCTTGCTTGCTTGCTTTCTCCTTCCTTTTCTTCTTTTTTTTAAATTTTAACTTTTAACTTTATTTATGCTATGGCTGGCTCAGCCTGCCCTGTGCGTGGGGCTGGCGCAGCATGTGGTGCTGGGGATCGAACTAAGCAAGTGCTTTAGACCGCTGAGCTATCTCACCGGCCCTCCCTTTCTTTTTTGAGACAAGAGTCTTACTGTGGAGTTCATGCCGGCCTTAAACAATGTAGCCCATGTTGGCTTGAATTTGCAGTGATTCTGCTGCCTCAGACTCCCTAGTACAAGTGCTGGGATTACAGGAATTGCTACCATGCCTGGCACAATGGTATTGGGTCAGTTATTGTTGGATCAGTCTCTGTGGTGAAGTGTTTTGGTGTAGCTAATTTCAAATAAATAATGAATTATCATTTTCATTCATTAACAAATCACAGGAAGACCCTATAGACTTTTTTTGTTGTTACTGAAACCCCTATTATCTGGATAGAAGATTTTAGGAGAGGTTTAAAAATAATGGCAAAACTGGGTGTGGTGGTGCACGCCTGTAATCCCAGCACTTGGGAGGCTGAGGTAGGAGGATTGATGTGAGTTTGAGATCAGCCTGGGCTACAAAAGTGAGCTCAAGACCAGCCTGAATTGCATAGCAAGACCCTGTCTCAAAAAGACAAATAAATAAATAAATAAATAAATTAATAAGAATAATGGCAAACCTGGGCTAGGGATGTAGCTCAGTGGTAGAGCACTTGCCTAACATGTGCAAGACCCTGGGTTCAATCCCCAGTACTATAAAAATAATAATAATGGCAAGCTTGATGTAGATCTAATTTTTCCATGTGACACTAAATGAATATCATCAGTTGGGAATGAGCTAGGCCGCCAATTTAAAGAGTCCCAGCTGGGGTCAGAATTAGGGACTAAGGAAGGGAATTTCTGAAGGGCAGGGAGACTATCAAGGTACAAATGGGAGGAAATAAGCCATTGTTCCTTTAAAAAGCTTAGTAACCTCGATAATGAGCGGCTATGAAATAGTTCTTTTTAGAACAGTAACTTCTTAACTTCCCAGCCCTAATAGCTCCAAGGGTCACTTGAAGAGAGCCCCGGGGCGACACCTGCCTTGCATAGATTAGGGCTGCTGCAGCTGTCTTCATTTGCAAGACTAAGGTGTAGCTGAAGAGGCTGCTGCCCCCAGCGGGGGGCCCTCCTCCTCAATCTCCTTGGGCTGGCGCTGCGGATTATGATGGCCTTTGCAAGCCGGGCTGAGAACTGCAGGAGGAGGCAGGTAACCATTTCCTGGGTTTTATGTGTCAGACCTTCTGAGGAATGAAGCGGGAGGCTTCTATCCGCCTGCCTTGAATTAGTGAGACCTTTTACAATCAGCGCTGTTGAGGAGCAGCTGCCTAAACTGTCCAGCGCCTCGCTGGCCAGGCTTGCAAAGATCCAGCCCTCCAAGAGGACGGACGAAAGAGAAAGATCTTTGGAGCCTAGAGTTAGTTTGCATCCGCCTGTGGGCTGGACAGGCTTATTTCCATCCCATGCATTCTCCTCGAAGAAAACACAATTAGGACCATTCTTATGTGTGCTCTCCAGGAAGGAAGTAGTATCCTGCTTGCGAATGGTGGGCTAAATGAGGGAGCCATTAAAGGATTTTTAATAGACTTTTGAAGTGAAAAGACATAAGGGACTCTAGTTATGTTGCCTTAATTGAGAAATATTTTGCAATGTGAGGGGACTTAATCAAGTTTTCATTACCTAGCTGGTCGGGGACCAGGCTGAATATTTCTTTAAGCAACTGGATGAAATGCACATTGAGGTCTTGCGAGCTGTGCGCGGGCGTGGTGATGACGCTCAGCGTGTCTGACTCCCGTGGGCACCACGTATCAGATACTTGGTTTACTGTGTTGGGTTGAATGCTTCTGTTCTGATTTCTAATAAACTTTACCACCAGACTAGTTGATCGTGGCTAAGCCTAGAAACAATGCAAATGGAATTGCCCCCTGATGGGGAGGGAGGAAAGGGCCCAGATGGCCCTTAAAAGGTGATAATTAGGAAATATAGCATATCTGAGCAGCTAGAAAGAGAGAAACTTGTTAAAGACAGTCAATCTGTTTGAAGCAGTGGTCTTGCTCTTAATTATAAGCATTTTCATTTGGAGTTACTTTAAAGTAAAATTCTCCCAGGGAATATTATTAGTAGCCAAGTCCCTACAAATCATGCACATTTTTTGATACTCTGTTTCAGATTGCAACGAAAATTCTTTTCTTCATGCATTTTTTTCCCCCAGATCTGTGTAACAGACTTGCTGTGTGTGTTTTAGGGGGCTGTTTTAGGTTATTTTAGCTCTTATGCTAAAACAGTGGGGGAGTGATTAAAAGTGAGAAAAATATTGGTATATATTTGTAAACTGAGCTTTTAAAATTAAAATAGTTGCAGGCTATTACAGTCTGTGATTTCATATACTTCCAAAGATTGCCTTACATGTACTGCCTTCTTGGCAGTGTAACATCCAGATACTTTTCAAACGTGTCATTGAAATGATTTTGCATATGAAACGTTGGTTTTTTAAAGAATTATATTTTTATCTGAATTAGCATATTTGCATTTGCTAATGATACCACTCAGTTGGCTTTTCTGGAGTCAGATTTTTTCTAGTGTACAAACTTGGCATTGCTGTAAGAATAACAAGCACACTGGGAAGGAGAACGGCGGGAGGGAGCGGGGAGTGCGCTCACCTGCCCCCGGGGCAGCGCGAGGGACCTGCGGCGAGGCCGGGCGGAGGTCTCCGTGGGCGGGAAGGCAGCGCAGAAGCAGCCAGCCAGCAAGTCAGATTCCGTGTTAGATGACACTCACTACCTGAGCATTGTGGCAGTCATCTTTTGGCAGATGATTTGCTTTGCTGAAATTATCTAATACCATCATTCATCCTGACCAAAGCTAGGGTTACAGATGCCCCTTTGGGACTGGGGCCAAGGGAACTTGTGTTTGCCAGGCCTGCCTCCCAGGATTAGAAGGACTCTGCCTGCAGCGTGGCCCTTCCCAGTCTCTGCCGCTCCTGTGGCTGACATGCAGGGTGCAGCCCTCCATGCTGCGGGCCTCAGGCAAGCGTAGAAGAGCTTCCTCCACACCAGGTGGTCGGAGGCCTGGACCCGAACGAAGCCGCATCTCTGCAAAGTGGCTGTCATTCATTCTCAGTCGCAGGGTGCTGGAAGCTCGCTGTCAGGCCAGCACAGCACATTCTGTCGTCCTTTGAACCCCTGGGCTACGGAGGAAGTAATATCTGGTTCCAGCTTCTCTTGTTAGCAGTGAAAAATAAAAATAATCTAGTGTGGGCTTGCTAAAGTCAGTAGGCAAATGGGAAATAAAAACCATCACTATCTTTAATCCCATGATTAAAGGCAATGGCTTAATCCCGTGTGCCGACCATATCTGTAAATCAGAGTGTGAGGTTTGAAGATTGTATTCAATGATTTCAACATGAGTAGTTACAAATAAGACTTGGTGAGTGCTGTGTTTACCAAATTTAGGCTTATTTACTATTTTCCAGAGGCAACCTAACCTGAAACCTGTAGGCTGAAATTCTCATCCATCACAGAATAAGCTCTGAAGAGTTTTGACTTTTTTTCTTAAGGTAGATTTGTTTTGTTTTGTTATTATGGCTGGCTCAGACTGCCCCGGAGGTGGGGCTGGTTCAGTGCCGGGGACTGAACCAAGGTCCCTGCCATTGCCTAAGCTTGTCTAAGCTTGCCTAAGCTTGCCTAAACTTGCCTAAGCTTGCCTAAGCTTGCCTAAACTGGCCCTTTAGACTGCTGAGCCATCTTGCCTGGCCCGGTCTTAAGATAACTTTGAACATCAGTGAAGACAGCTAATGCCTGATGGCCATAGCAGTATTTGGTATTTTCATTTAGCAGCACGTGTGAAGAACCCAGGAAGTGGATGGCATCAACTCTGCATCCTTTTTAGACTTGTACTAATTGGCCCTCTGGACTCAAATCCGTTACCTGCCGGAAGCAGTACATTGCATTCCATTTGCAAGCTGTGGATGCAATTGGGGGGGGGGGGCTAAATGCTGTCCACATTGTCGTATAGAGTTTTATCTCACCAAAACGTCCCCTGCCTTCCCCCACCCCCAGTGGAAAGTTTCACTCATGTTTCTTTCCGGAGGGAAAGTGGCCCTCTGTTTGGTCATCTGACACCATCTTTTTTCCCCTTATTTTCTTTTCTATTGTTAAATCCTCTGAAACCATAATGCCAGGTGGTACCAAGCCAGCTCCTCCCAGTGTCCGGACAGCTAAACATTCTGAAGTCTTTGCTGTTTATTTACGTGGAATGTTGGTTCTGTCTTGGCTTCGAGAATAGGTTAAAAGGAACCCCAAAACAAGGAACTAAGTTTTTGGTTTGATTTCCCCATCTCTTGAATTTTCTCTAGCTTCTCTGTCTCTCCACTCCTAGCCCAACTCCCCCCACTCCAACAGCGTGGGATTGTTTGTCTGTTGAACTTAAACGGTATTTTAGAAAAAAAAAAGTATTTTGGGAATCTCCCTACTATTGCACAACCTGAAGACCAGGCAGAATGGGAGGGGTCCTCCAAATTGTCTGCGAGATGAGTGAGCAGCACCCAGTTCTGGCCCTTGGCATGTGACCAGCCTTCCCGAGAGGGGCACTGGCCACGGACTTAATAAAACTGTAAATAAACTGCACAGAAGAATTTTTAAAAAAATTTTTTTTAAGTTGAGAAAGTTTTTTTTTTTTTTTAAAGGTGGCTCAGGCTGCCTTAATGGCAAGGGTGGGGATGAACCACTGTCCCCTGTGCCTGACTCAGATTGCCCAAGCAGGCACTTAAACAATTGAGCTAACCTGAAAGCCTCTTGCACAGAAGAATTTTTAACCCAGGCTTGCTGGCACATAACTAACCCCAGCAGTCTTGGAGGCCAAGGCAGGATAATTGAAATGTCAATTATCTTATTTCTGCACCTGGAATAAAAAGTAGACCTCGTCCTGCTTTATTGGTGTGAAATGGTAGGGCTGGTGTGAAACATACTTATGTGGAGCTCATCGACGTTCTTTAAACTTTGACCAAAATATTTGCTTTCTTTTAACTCCTACATGAATGCACTGACTAGTAAGGCATGATGGTGCACACTTCTAATACCAGCTCTCGGGAGGCTGAGGCAGGGGGATCATTGTGAATTTAAGACCAGCCTGGGCTACAAAGTGAGCTCAAGGCCAGTGAGCTTGCTTAGTGAGACCCTGCCTCAACAAGACAAAAAATTAAAATAAAATAAAATAATAAAGCTGCCACGAGGTGAGGAGTCCAACAAAGAAAAATATATCGTATTTCGGGGACTAAAGAAAGGAATGAATGTCAGACTTACATGTGGAAATGTGCCCTGTAACGGGACAGCTTCCTTTTCGGTGCATACTTTTCAGTTCAACAAGGATGACATCTACTTTAAAAAATCATTAATCACCTACTTCTGGCATTTTCTCTTTCAGTTTCCTCAGGGGGAAAAAGTTATTTGAATAACAAACAAACAAACAGACTCCTCACTGCAAGTGGCCGTCAACCTACTTGAACAAAAGCTTCCCCTCCTAGGGAGACTTCCAGGGTTTGTTTAGCTAGAGGTTGCATCATGGGGTACCCTATGCGGGAAGGCTCGGGCTAGTGGGCGCTCTGGAGTCAGCATCTCTCCTCATTCATTCTTGGGAATTTGCTTAGCATTTGCTTGGACCCACTGCTCTTGCCCCTGGAATCCCTACATGGCAGATCCCTGGGCACAAGCCAGCGTGGGCAGCGTGGCCAGCGTGGCCATGCTAGGGCACCATGGTTCTCGGGCATTGAAAACAAAAGCCATAAGCATCACTTGTTTCCTTGACTATGGTATGTTTTTTAAATTTATGTCTAAGGCAACCTAGAGTTGTAAATAAACTGCAGGCACTTGTGCCCCTGAGCTATCTCCCCGGCCCCAAGAGAGATTTTTCTCTCAAAATAAATTTTACCTGGTTTCAGGAGCCGGTGAGATGGTTCAGCAGTCTAAAGCACCTGCTTAGGCAAGCTTAGGCAACCGCAGGGACTGTGGTTCGATCCCCAGCACCACATGCTGCACCAGCCCCACCCCCAGGGCAGGCTGAGCAGGCCATAAAAAAAAAAAAAAAAAAAAAAAAATTCTACCTGGTTCCATGGAAGTAAATAAATAAATTTTAAAAAACATTAAAACAATAAATAAACCATTAAAACATTTTTGAAGGCCTGAGAAGTGGATGCAAAAGCCCTGGCTTAAATACCTGGTATTATAGAGAGAGAGGGGGAGAGAGAAATAGATGCACACATATGAAAATAAAAATAGACACAAAGTCAATTCTTATACAGTGGGGCCAGCAAGATAGCTCAGTGATCTGAAGCACCTGTTTATGCAAGCTTAGGCAGGCACAGGGGACCACGGTTACCAGTACCACAGGCCTTGCCAGTCTTGCCCTCAGGGTGGGATGAGCTGACCAAAAAAAAACCTTATATGGGGCTGGTGAGATGACTCAGCGGTCTAAAGCGCGTGCATCAGGAAGTTTAGGCCACCACAGGGACCACATGCTGCGCCACCCCTCCACCTCTCCAGGGAAGACTGAGCTGGCCATAAAACAAATAAATGAAGTTTAAGAAAATAAAATAAACTTTAAAAAAAAAACCTTATATGGCAACTAAATTTTGGAGTTTGGCAAAGAAGCTGGGGGGGTGTCACAATTGTTCCCCCTTATCTCTCTTTGGTGCTTTTAAATGGTGCCAAGAGCCCCAGGCTTAGAGGCCACCAAGCTCTTTTTCCTTTGAGACCGGCTCTTGCTGTGTGCTTTAGGCTAGTGTTGAACTGACCATGTAGCCCAGGCTGGCCTCAGACTTAATGGTAGTCCTCTTGCCCCAGCCTCCTGAGTGCTAGGATCAGACCTATGTGCTGTCACATCTGGCCTTGAAAATCATTTTGTGTGGGTTGAGGAGAGAGCTCAGGGGCATAAGTTCCCTAAGTTCGAACCCTGGTTGGGGGCCGGGGGGGGGGGGGGGGGAATTGTGTACAGGACCAAAAAGATACTTTTTCTTGTATATATTAAATTAAGTCATATGAAATTGTCACTACTAGACCAATTTTGACCCTAACAATGGCACTAGAAAATAACATTGGCTTTTAGCATAATCGTGCCACCAGATAAGGAAATGGAGAAATGAGAAAGCTTGGAAAGTAGACTATGGGCTCCTAAGTAAATAGCTCCTTCCTTGGCCACCACCCGAGTCCTTTCCTTCTGTGTGTTGCTGATTCTAGGAAGAGAGTAGGAAAAGGTGGTGACAGAACACTCACCAGTGGCCTTGAGGCCTGTTCCCTGGGCAGCACGCACACATGCTCAGGCACATCCAGAGGCACACCTGCCACCCCCAGGCGCCCGGAGGAAAGGACAAACATAGGGTGGACCCAGGGGAAGCCACAGCCCAGTGGAGTCCAGGCCCCTTGCTGCCTGCACAGAGCTCCCAGCCTGCTTCCGGCTGCGCCTCTGCCGAGTGTCCAGATGATCTGTGCTGTGTTCCTCAGGCCCTCAGCTGTGTTTCCTCAGCCACAGATACACGGAGCCTGAAAGTCTTGTTTGGGGGTGGGCAGTACTGGAGTCTGAACCCAGTCCCTCACACTGAACTTTTTAAAAATGTCTTTGAATTTTGAGACAAGGTCTTAGTAAGTGGCTCAACTGCCCAGGGTGGGCTCACGCTTGAGCCCTTTTCTCAGCCTCCCAGAGGAAGCAAACGAATGTGCGCCGCCCCCCCCACCCCCCATCAAGATAAATCCACACTTAGGATACAGTGCAGTGGCTCTTCTTCTCCTCACAAAGCGCTGCACTGGTCATCGCTGTCCATGCTAAGGCACCTTCCATGCCCCGGACAACCTTCCCATTGACATTCACCCGTACATACCCCTGTCCCCCTCCTCCTGATAGCCAGGCATCTATTTTCAGAATCTCTAAATTTGCCGCTTCTGGAGTCTGCCTCTTCACACAAAGGGCACATCATCGTGGCCTTCTGTGCTTGTCTTCTTTCCCTTCGCGTAACGTCTTTAAAGCACACGTTGTAACATCTGCCAGCGCTCCGTCCCCTGTGTAGCTGGATTCTGTCCCATTGTAGGAATAGACCACATCTTGTCCATTCATCCAGTGGTAACACTTGGGTTGTTTCCACTATTGGCCGCTTGTGAAGAATGCTGCTGTAAACATTCGTGTGTGAGTTTTGTTTTTTTTTTTAAATTTTATTTATTTGTTTGCTTGTTGTGTTTGTTTGTTTCTTTATTTATTTATTTTGTGGCTGGCTCAGCCTGCCCTGGTGGTGGGGCTGGCACAGCATGTGGTGCCGGGGATCCAACCGCAGTCCCTGCAGTTGCCTGGGCTTTCCTTAGCAGGAGCTTTAGACCACTGAACCATCTCGCCGGCTCCTCGTGTGTGAGTTTTGGGTTAGAGTACGTTGTCATTTTACTTGGCCATGCACCTAGCAGTAGAATTACAAAATTATCTCTATTTATTTATTTATTTAATGCTTTCTAGTTACACAAATTTCACTTTAGCATATTGGTCTCTGTGTGTGTAAAATACCTTGATCTTTCCCTATGCTCTAAAAAACATGGAATGATGGATGAGTTTGCACGTCCTTGCTCAGAGGCCTACTAGTCTTTTCTGTATCATTTCAATTTTTTAAAAAAAATGTATTTAGTACAGAGTCTATAGGGGCTTCTGCCTCAGCCTCTGAGTGTGGCGATACTAGTGTGTACCAGTACACCAGGCTTCTTTGCCTTATTTATTTCTGTGGTGCTGGGGGTGGAACCCGGGCCCTGCACAAGCTGCGTAAGCATTCTTCCCCTGAGCTGTACCCCTAGTGCACCCTGTTCTGCCCTTACCTAGGCATGCTGTAGGTGCTCAGAAGATATAAGGGATGGAAATGACCAGTGAAGCCTCACGCTGCCCTCCTGTAGGAAGGGACAGCAGATCCAGAAAGGGGGCAGCTTCTGGCTGGGGCAGGCCCCTGCGTCAGCTGTGTGGCCTTTGCTAGGATCCTGAGATTTTCCCAGCTGCTTTGTCCCCAGGCAGGAGTTGCACAGGCAGCTCTGCTTTTTGCAGATCCTTGAGCAGAGATTACCCTAAGCTCCACTGAGCCCGGGGAGAGTAGAGGCAGGGCTGGAGCAGCCCTAGCATTCCGGGCCACTCCCTGTCGGACATGGCTCACACTCCGCATTAGGGGGATTTGGAAGGGGCGTGCTAATGCCTTCACTGGCTTTGGCTGATGTATCGTGAAGGAGGTAAGGAAGATTATTTTAAGAGCCTCTCAAAGGACCACAGCAGCTTTTCTGTGGTTTACTGTGCTATGTATGTGCCTTTCTTGTATCCCTGAGGTTGAATTTGAGAGCCAGAGCTGCCTCTGCCGAAGGGGCTGCCTTTGACAGTACAGTACCAGGGAAGGAGGGACAGATGAGACAAAAGTCCTAACTACCCAGATTCACAGCAGCAGGTGTCAGAAGGAAAGTAAATGCAATGAACTGGAGCAGCAAGGGAGCTAAGCTGGGCTCTGGCTGCACCAGGCTCTCTGTCACAGCGCCAGAACCTTCTTCCTCAGTAGTGAAGCATTTCCCGGCCACAGGGGAACTGAGCTCATTGGAAAGTAGTAGCCACTCTGTGTCCTCTCTCCCCTCCACAAGCCACTTGATAAAAACCAAAGAAATCATGTTGGCCATGGTGGTACATACCTGTCATGCCAGCACTCGAGGCTAAGACAGGAGGACCACTAGCCTAGGCCAGCCTGAACCTGCACAACTAGTGAGACCCTATCTCAAAAACAAAACAATAACAAGTAATCCTGGGAGATCTGACAGAACAGCTGAAGGAAAATGTCTGGCATGGAAGGCGAGTCCAGCCGCCACCTGAGCATGTGTTTCCCACCCAGGTGCCTGCACTGGGACTGCTACAGATAGCAGATGGCTACCATATACCTGTGTTTCAACCCCAGAGCGAGATGGCAAGCTGGCATTTGCCCTCCGCAGGGCCTGCCTCTGTAGAGCTAAACCTGGGTACCAATGGATGCCTGCCCCACCCAGCCTTGCACCTGGCTTGGTTGCATCTAGGGAGGTTGGGGTGTTAGTTGTCTCCTTGGCCAGACTGCTGACTGACTGTTAATCGGCTGAGGAGCACAGGCTAAGGGGGAAGGGTTTATTTATTTATTTTTGGCTAGTTCAGTCTGCCTTCATGGTGGGACTAGGGATTGAACTGCCATCCCCTATGCCTGACAGGAATTCCCACGTAGGCGCTTTAACCACTGACCTAACCCAAAAGCCCCATCACAGGCTAAGTAGAAAAGCACTTTGAACATCTCTGTGCCCCCATGTCTGTACTATGCACAGCTCTTGTCATTAAGCTCATTCTGGGAGTGCATCTCCCAGATGCTCTGACGATCAACACCTGCCCTGCTAGCTGTGGAGTTCTGGTTAGGCCTTAGGCTTGGCTTTGGGTTTTTTTTTTGTCTTTTTTTTTCTACAGGTTCTCACTACGCAGCTCGGACTCATAGTGATCCCTCTGTTTCCTGCCTCCCAAGTGCTGGGATTACAGGTGCTCGCCAGACTCCATTGCCAGCTCAGCAGGGCTGGCGTGGCAGGTGGGGCCAGGAATTGAACCCTGGGCCCTGCGCTTCCCTAAGCAAGTGCTTAGTCTGCTGAGCTATACCTCTGGCCCTTGTTTTTTTCTTTTTCTTTTTCTATAAATATTTATTGGTTTATTCGTTTATTTTATGGCTGGCTCAGCCTGCCCTGGTGGTGAGGCTGGCGCAGCATGTGGTGCCGGGGATCGAACCGCAGTCCCTGCAGTTGCCTGAGCTTTCCTAAGCAGGCGCTTTAGACCACTGAACCATCTCACTGGCCCCCTTCTTTTTCTTTTTTTGTGGGACCAGGGTTTGAACTCACGACCTTGCACTGGCCAGGCAGGCACTTGTGCCCCTGAGCTAACTCCCTGGCCCAGTGTGTGTTTCTTTTTTAAATTTATTTCTATTTTGAGCCAGGGTCTCACTAAGTTGCTAAGTTACCCAGGCTAGACTCAAACTTGTAATCCTCCTGTCTCAGCCTCCCAGAGTGCTAGAATTACAAGCCCAGGCCACCAGGGACAACTAACTCACTGCAATACATAAGACTCCTAGTATATGGTAAGTCATCCCATCACCTCCCAGAGGCCAGGGCTTGGGAAATAAGGTAAAAGACAAGACCGGGGGGCTCAGTGAGAAGGAAGCGTCTGTGGCAGAGGCACTTGGGATTAATTAAAAAAGAAAAAAAGGTGGACAACTGTATTTCACATCCTCCTGCCTTGTTCCAACCTGACTTCTAGGTTTCATGCTTGACTTCTAGGAAGTCATACTTTTCTGTGTATCTTCATTGTTGATATAGTCACCTTTTCCAGGCCATTGAATGTTCTTTTAATTTTATTTATTTATTTATTTATTTATTTAGCGGGACCAGGGTTCAGACTCATGACCTTGCACTTGCCCAGCAAGCACTTGTGCCATGGAGTTATCTCCCCAGCCCCCCACTGAATGTTATGTTTGTGGTTTTTCTTTTGTCGTTCTGAGACAGGGTCTTGCTATGCAGTCAGGCTGTTCTTGAGCTCACTTTTGTAGCCCAGGCTGCTCTTGAACTCACACTAATCCTCCTGCCTCAGCCTCCCAAGTGCTGGGAATATAGGTGTGTGCTACCACACCTAGCTTATGTTTTGTTTGATTTTTTTTTTTTTGGTTTATTTTTTATTTATTTTTGTTTTATTTTATTTTTTAAGACAGGGTCTTGCTGTGTAGTTCAGATTGGCTTTCAACTGACTGGCTGGCCCCAGATGGGGGCAGTCCTGCCTCAGCCTCTGCTGTGCTGGCGTTAAGGGCATGCACCTATACTGCCCTGCTTGTTGAAGTCTTTTTCATGGTTGTTGGATGTGCTTTTGAGATTGTATCTTGTTATTTTGCTCAAGTTGGCCTCAAACTCCTGCACTCCTGGGGCCCTCAGGAGCAGGAGGATAACGGAGAGTCCAGGCATGTGCCAGTGCCCTGGGTTGGGCTGCCACATTCTCATGCCCTGAGCCACCTTGCTAAGTTCTCCTGGTAGGGGCTGGGGTGATAGCTCAGTGGAATAAGTGCTTGCCTGGCAAGCACAAGGGCCTGACTTCAATCCCCAGTTCCGCAAAAAAAAAAATAAAAGTTCTCCTGGCTTCCACATCATGGTGAGTTTTAACTGATGTTCACAGTGAGGGACCACAGAAAACGTGGAGTCGGGTCTGGCCTGTGCAGAAACCTGGGTTTTAGTGCAGCAATCTGGTTTTATGAGCTGTCAGACGGGTGCAAGTCAGTCTTGGATGGATAGTTTTGTTTGTGTGTCTGGGTTTTCTTTTGTTTTGAGACAGTTTCATTGTGTAGCTCAGGCTGGCCTTGAACTCATGGCGATCCTCCTGCCTCAGCCTCCTGAACCCTGAGGTAACAGGTGCACGCCACCATTGCCACACAGGATGTGTCATATTATCAGATCAGATGGGCTAGATGTCACATGCCTTGATGGAGCTGTAGTGGAGGAAACCGTGTCACTTCCAGGTCCCCACCAGAATTGCATTCAAGCAATCAGTAGTTATGCGGAGTCAGAGGTTAAATGATTTGGGAATAAAATGTCATTTGACGTGACAGAAATGTACCCTGAGAGGCCTGTATTTCCTCAGGGCTTGCTCTCACAGTTCTTGTGTTAAGTAATTTTATTAACTAAGGAAAGGAGGGGTGTGCAGTAACAAGGGGATATTTTTTGCCAGCATTTTAATCCCAATCACAAAATTTATTACATGTGGCTTTGTGTGGCATTAGAAAATGTAAAACCCTGAAAAACAACAAAAGTAAAAATTAGAATGTGTTGTTTTCCTTCCCAGGTGTTACTGAAAGCATTGTACCAATTGTCAAAAAGATTAATTGTTGCTTGCAGCTAAACAGATGATAAATTTTAAAATTATATTATTACTGTGTGTCAGCATAAAAGCTTCATGTCCCAAGTGTGTCACCTCTCTCTGTTGCTGTTGACAAGGCTCACATTTTATAGCACACCACCAGAAGGTGTTGACATACTTTCAGATTACTGATTAAATGTTTTTAAAACGTGCCACTCAGAAACTAACCCTGATGTTCTAGGAAAGAGCCATTTTTAGGAGTAAAAAAAAAATTTCCCTTCAACCTTGACATGAAAGAAATTTTAAACACTGCTGTTTAGAAAATGCGTCTAATATTTTTACATTTTCCTATTTCAAATTGCAGCATGCAAATGGAAACGGGCCTCAGTGCTCTCCTGCCTTGCCCTCCGTGGAAACGCAGCAGAGGCAGGTGCTAAACGGGGACTTGTAAATACCAGTCCTGGTCTGGGACCTGGGCAGGGAGGGAGGACGGGGCTAGGCAGCCGTGCACTTGGAAACTCTGGAGCACTGTTTGTTTTTGTTTTTTTCCTTTTACTTTCTGAGACAGTGTATCAGATATAGCCCCAAATGGCCTGGAAGTGGAGGTGGTTCTCCTGCCCTGCCTCAGCATCCTGAGTGCTGGGATTACAGGCATGCACCACCGCACCTGGCTCCTGCAACCTCATGTTTTCACCACTTCAAAACTTTCTTGGGGCTTTCAGGATAGCTCAGTGGTTTGAGCGCTTGTGCCTGCAATCCCAGTCCGGCACCAGGATCATTGGTTCGATCCCTAGACCCACCAGAAAGCAAGCTTGAGCCAGGCTCAAAAAAAAAAAAAAATATTTAGGAACTGGGGAGATAGCTCCATGGCACAAGTACCTGCCTGGCAAGTGCAAGGTTGTGAGTTCAAACCCCAGTCATGTTTTTTTTACAGAACCAGGGATTGAACTCAGGCCATTGGGCCTGCCAGGCAAGCACTTATTCTACTGAGTTAACTCCCCTGCCCCAAAGCACTGCAAAACTTTCCGCACTCTCTCTATTAAATAAAACCTTAGAACAAGTGAATTGTAATCCAGCAGTGAGGCAGGAGGATCACAAGTTCTGGGCTAGTCTGGGCTACATAGTGAAACCTTGTCTCACCACAAAAACCTCTAGAAATTTAGTTGAAGTAACGGTTTCACTGAGGGGGGGGGGCGGTAGCGGAAATAGCTTAGTAGAATAAGTGCTTACCTGACAAGTGCAAGGTCCTGAGTTCAATGCCTGGTACCGAGGGGAAAAAAAGGACAAATTGGACCCAGACTGTCATGCAAACATGAGGACCTCTGTCTTCATTTCTTTTTTGCTTGACACAAGGTCTCTCCAAGTCGCCCAGGCTGGTCTCTAAGTCGTAGACTTAAGTCATCCTTCTGCCTCAATCTCCCAAATGCTGTGATTACAAGAGTGTGAAATGTGAGGCTCCGGGGCTCAGGAGATAGTTCCGTGGTACTAGTGCCTTAGTTGTCTTGCATTTCCCGACAAAATGAAAGGGCCAAACCCTTGATGCAAATCTCATTTATGCAAATATTATTTATGTAGATGTTATGCAAATACTGTTTATGTAAATACTCAGGCCTTCAGGAGGAGGGAAACTTACCTATACTGTTTTTTTATTTATTTTTATTTTTATTTATTTATTTATTTGTTTGCTTGTTGTGTTTGTTTGTTTCTTTATGTATTCATTTTGTGGCTGGCTCAGCCTGCCCTGGTGGTGGCGCTGGCGCAGCATGTGGTGCCTGGCTCCTTATCCTTTTGTAGTTGTCTTGCATTTCCCTACAAAATGAAAGGGCCACAAAATGAATACATAAAGAAACAAACAAACACAAACCATAACACCAAGCTTCTGGCTTGGATGTCCAAGGCAACCCTGTGGAACCCTTGTGGCTGATTCATCTGTATGTACCACCGTGCTTCTAAATGACACATTGTTCTTTGCTTTCTTTTGAGGCAGAGCCTCACTACATAGCCCAGGCTGGCCTCCAACTCACAGCCTCAGCCTCCCTTGGGCTGGCCCTACAAGTGCGCACCATGCTACCCAACAGGATGTTTAATTTAGTTTTAATTTATTTTAATTTTTTGTCTCAGTCTCTTCAGGCTGCTATAACAAGATACCAGGGCT
>PVKN010006896.1:0-27620 GCA_004027915.1 Capromys pilorides
ACACCAAAGGTCAGAAGACAGTGCTATACAAAATGACAAAGAGAAGGAGCAAAATGCAGCCTTAGGCCCTGAGCCCACCCAGAACAAATGCAGGAGACACTAGCATAGAAGAAATTGGAAATCACACACCTGAAATCTCTGAAATAATAGCATCTGAAATAAAGAAACAACTGCAGAAAGGTATAGAGGAAATCAGATCAGAAATAATTTCTGAAGTAAAAAAAGAAATAATACCTGTAATAAAAGAAGTACTAAGTGCTTCTAAAGACAATGATAAAAAAAATAGAGAATAGAAAAATGATGAAATCCTTGAATGAAAAATATAGGAAAGTAACAGAATGTGTGAAGCAGATTCCAAGTACTTCATAAATAAAAGTGAAAATAGACTTGCAGACCTTAAAGACATCATTGCAGCTAGTGAAAAGGTAAGAAAAGATCTCTTAATAACAACTAGGATGCAAGAAAAAATAATTCAACATCTGCAAGATGATGCAAAGATGACCAATGTAAGACTAATAGACATCAATGAGAAAGAAGGAGTCAATACAAATGATATAAAAAGAATATGGGCAGAAGTAATAGCAGAAAACTTCCCAAATATGGGGAAACAATTTGACATTCAGATAATTGAAGCATGTTGAACTCCAAATAACATCAAACAAATTAAAACCACATCCAGACATACAATAATCAAGATTCCAGAAATTCAGCACAGGAACAGTATATTAAAAGCTACTAGAGAAAAAAAACAGATCACATTTAAAGGAAAACCCATTATAATAACAGCAGATTTCTCTTTACAAACCATCAAGTCAAGACGAGCATGGACTAAAGTACTTCAAGTCTTGCAAGAAAAGAAATTCCAGCCCACACTGCTATATCCTGCAAAACTCTCTTTCAAGTATAATGGAGAAGGATCAAAATGACCACAACGCCATGAAGAAGAATGGAAAGAACCCACAAAATAGGGCAAATAATTACACACAGGAGAAAAAGAGGTATACAAAAGCAATCTTCCAACTATTTTATATACAGCAGCAGAATATGTCCATCAGCATATTCTGCAAATGGACTTCTCCTGCACCCTATGGGTCGTGGTTCTATCTGGGTCTACAGGGTGGATATTAAGGAAATAGCAGTAGCTCAGTCTCGCAAGTGACGCCTGGCCACCAGTAAGCACCATAGACACTGTTCATGTACACAACATACTAGAACTTTGTGCAATATCCTTTCCCCAAACTGTTAGAAGTTTTGGTTGTATGTTTGCCATTCCAGCATTTATGTTATGTTTTATTCTAGTAATTCTTTACTAACATGGAAATTTTTCTTAGTTGATATCTTTGTATATATTTACCTATTCAAATACTATGCGAGTACTCTAAATTGATTCCAAATTCATATATATGATACACAATATTCTGGCCTCTAAGTTGGAATCATGATTTGATTTGAAATTTGAAATATTGTTTTGAAATGTTTAATTTAGCTTTAATTACTTAATATTTAATTAATTTTCTGAATATTATTTAATTATACTTTTTATTTTGTGATTCATACTTTATCTCTGACTTACAATCTACTTATAAGACAAGATATGTTATTTTCTCCTAGTATTGGAAACTTTAAATAGAAAAAGAAAGAAAAAAAAATATATATATATATATATATATATGTATACAGCTACTTTGTCTTAGTTCATTGAGAATAAAAGTTCGTATTAATATTCCTTAGGAAAAAAAAGAAAGCACTTCCGACACATATGTGCTAACTTCGGAGCAGTCACACAAGCACACGTGGGTGCATGTACAGAGATAGGGATATCTTATTTTCATAGGACAAGAAACTAGAAGCTGAGCTGAACACTCCATCTGAGGTAGCTGATGAAATGCACTTTGGCTCTAGAAGTGACAGGTGATTAAAGCCCAGAGCAGATGGGCATGAGGCGTGAGATGCTGCCCTGCCCAGCCAGTGGCCATGGCACGCTGGTCATCCTGCCACGTCTTGTAGGGGATGTGTGCTGTGTGCCACACTGTGAGGGCAAACCTGAGCTCCCATGTGCCAGGCAGACCCAAGGAGGGCTTGCCCAGGGTCATGCTTCTCTTCTGAGTCGAAGGTGACAACACCTTTTGCACCTAGCATGTCCTTGTCCAGCCACATAGCCACTAATTCCATAACAATAACAATAAGCTATTTTTATTCTTTAAAAAAAATGAAGGGCTTTCTGAGTCATTATACAGTTCAGGTATTAATGTATTGAAAATGCTCAAGACCGGAGAAGATGCTTGAAATGGGGACAACCCTACTGGCCTACACTGGACGCAGTGAGTGTCCCAGGACCTGGGGGTCCTGGTGCTCCATGTACACCTTCCCTGCAAGCAGCCTGCATATGTCCCTGTGGCTCAACTGGCTGAGTGGGAAGTAGCTCTGGTAGCTGACTACCCCTTGCAGGGCCATATGTCCGGAGGTGCAGCCAGGGAGCAGGAGTCTGAGCAGGGCTGGCCTCCTGCCTCTGCGAGGTCATCAGGAATCTCAGGGGCCTCGCCAGTGGCCAGGTCTGCTCAGCCAGCTTCCAGGGTATGGACTCTGGACCCCCAGGGCATGACCCCCTGTTTGAGGCCACAGGAACTCCCCAGTGCTGTGCAGTCCCCCAGGGCTCCCCCAGCTCCCTAGGAAGTGTGAATTGGATTCCCAGTCAGACATCACAGCCCCAGCATGTTTCAACTGCGTAAATGAATCTATTTACTCTCACGCTGGTGGAGCTGCTAGCCATAGGCACCTTTGGCAATAGCTACTGCTGGACATAAGGTCGTCCTCCCACTCTGTCCCAGTGCAGCCTAATCGCAGGAGGACGCCCTCAGCCAGCCACGAGGTAGGGCTGCAGTCAGTGGTAAAGTGTGGGCTGCCCACCAGCACAGGGGTTTCAGTACTCAGCAGCTCATTCAGAGCCTGGGAAAGGACAGGCTCTTCTTTAAGCATCAGTTAACATGAAAGGCGCGCTCCAGAGCAGAATTCCTTAGGACAGCATTCCAAGTCATCTGTGGAACAGGAAGTCACCGTGTGCCGAGGACTCGCTGAGGGGGCAAGGGTGAATAATTCTGTGCCCACAGGACAGAGATGGTGAAGCCAAAGCCCCTTGCCCCTGCCATCCAGCCGGCACCCACGTGAGCCCTGCAGCTGGCCCAAACCCAGCCAGCAGCATCTGCAGTGCGCACACTGGTGTTAAGGACACTTGAAAGCCCAGCAGGTCCCAGGCAGGGACTCCTAGGAGTTAGAACAGGCACAGGAGGCAGGAGTCCTGCATCCAAGATCAGGATATAGAATTGAAAACACATCTCCACAAAGTAGGAGAAAGACAAAGAAAAATAAAAATGGTGAGAGGTTGAGAGTGGCTTTTGAGAAACTCCAGTGCCCAACTGATGCCTCAGAGGAGCATTCAGAAGGCAGAGCAGAGAACATAAGAAAACTAACTCCAGGAAGAGGCCCCACTGGGACTGCAAAGGCTTTGGGTCTCGGGCTTGAGGATAGTGACACGGACTGCACTGTTGGCAGCCAGACCTGGGTGCAGACAGAGTGACCTGCAGGCCTTTGGAGAGCACAGGCTAATCCTGGCTGGAGCACCAGCCCCTAAGGAATAGCCCCACTAGGGAGGGCCTAGTGTCACCACACCAGGGTAGGCCCCATGCACAGCCCGCCCCCTCTGCCAGGTAGCTTCCAAGCTCACTGCTCAGGAAGGTAGGGATATGCAGATCCAAAGGCAAGCACACAGGAGGGGAGCACAGGCTTGGAAGCCAGGCCAGCAGGTCCAGGCTGTAGGAGGGCCCACCTGGCAGGACGCGGATTGGACAGGGATAAAGATGCACATGCCAGAGGGTGCAACAGATGCAGTCCATACTGAGGATGCTAGACTGGACCCATAACTGGAGCCTCAGGCTGTACCCAACAGTGAATAAAATGAGAAAGAAACCTGGCAGTGACTGACTACAAGCTCCAGTGTACAGTGCTGGCCTAGAGGTAATGTTAATGCGCAAGGTCAACTTTAACAAGTCCTGTGATGTCGGGAAGGAGTCTGCAGGACAATGCAGGGAGACGCAGGGAATGTGAGGCTCAGGGTTGCTGATTTTCTTGGTATGCCTTGTGGTGTTCCCAGATGTCTTTATTGCTTACTTACTTATTTATTTACTTATTTTTATGTATTTAGTACAGAATCTATAGCATCTCACTACGCAGCTTGGACTCATAGTAATCCTCTGGTTTTTAGCCTTCCAAGCGCTGGGATTACAGGTGCATGCTACCAAGCCCAGTCTCAGTTACTGTCTTGGCACTTCCCAGGATCAGGGTGGCACAGCATGCAGGAGATTAGACCCCAGTCCTTGCGTCAGCCTAAGCAGGCGCTTTAATCCACTGAGCTGTCTGGCTGGCCCCCCAGATGTCTTTAACAGTTTACATATGCAAAGTATAATAAAGATGACAAATCTAATTAGAAAAAGAATTGAACAAATTTGGAGAGAACATCTGGGCTTGGCCCTGGGTAGATCTAAGGATCCTGAAGGAGCCGAGCAGAGAACTGGGTGCCTGGGTCCAGGCCACAGGCCTCCTATTTGGGAAAATGAGGATGTTCTGGGGTAGATAACCCCGATGGGTTCCCACTTGAGAAAATGTTCTCATGCCCACCAAACTGCACTTAACAAATGGCATAAAAGCTAAAGCAGCTGTGTCCTATATAATTAGCCACACACAGGGAAGCCTGGGAGGCCCTTGCTGGGTCCGGCACTATGCTGGCCTCTTGATGCCTTTATGTGGCACAGAGATGGGGGTGGAGTAGGAGCAGTGGTAGAGTTGAGCTTGCCCTGCTCATGGCAGGGGCTGGGGAGCAGAACGGAACAGAGCTGCAGGCGCAGTGCGGGTTCAGCAGCGCACCAGAGTCAGGGTTTCCTGGTGGTTCATACGTGGACCCTGGAGCCCATGCATGCCGGCATTGCAGTAGGTCAGGAGCATGATTCCGAGGTCCTAGCCCAAAGCAAGTGGGGTGGGGCAGTGAGCTGAGAGGTGGGAGAGAAGACTGTGCCTGACAGACACTTGGGAAAGAAAGGGAACCTTAGCTAGAGAGAAACGGGGACAGACCTAGAAGACTGAGGTGGGAGGGTCTACAGAGAGGGGACCAAGCCCAAACTCTGGATCAGTAGCCAGGAAATGGGAGGGGGCTCAGCGTGGACCCTGGAGGATAGGGGAGAGAGGGACAGGCAGTGCTGACAGTGCCCCAGGTGCACATCTTGCTCTGCTTGGCTCTGGGTTGTGAGCCAGTGCTCTCAGCAGCCCAGGGAGAAAAGGCTGAGTGAGTGAAGGAGTCCAGACTGCGCCTGCTGCGGACAGTGGCATCCGAAAGAGAGAATTTCTGGTCCCTTGCTCCCCTCCTGGGTTCTCTGGACTGCATGAAGCCTGGACTTCTGCCCTGGACTGTAGTCTGTCCACCCTTCCCCTGTCATGCCTTCACTGGGCCTCTCATGTGACGAGTGTGATGAGCGGGTTCCTTTCCCCTCAGCCAAGAGCTCTGCTTCCCAAGAGCATAGGTAGATTCAAGCTCAAATCCCTTTGCAGAGCTATTATTCAAGTCTGTTACCTGAAAGGCAGAGCCCATGGTGTGTGAAGGCAGGGTGTGCTGTGGGCGAGATGCCAGGGAGTCCATGGAAACCTCCTTATCCTCACACAGTGACTGAGGGGCAGGGCTGGAGGAACTGGGGGCAGACGAACCCCCAACTCACCAGGTGAAGTTGCAGAGAAGGGCCCAGAGAGGCGGGCAACCCCAAGCTGGGACCCTGTGCAACAGGGTCCTTAGGGGAAGACAGTGTCCTCCCAGGACCACCAGGAGGAGGAGGAAGAGGAGAATTCCTAGGGAGAATCAGCTTTAGGAGCAGGAGAGGAGGACAGAGCATCCAAGCTCAGCTAGCGGAGGTCCCTGTGGGTCCCCGGCAAGCCTGGCTCCAAACTACCACAGACCCATTGCCAGGACTTGGAGGCTGAGGCTGAGCACTGATTGCTTTTCAGGGTTTGGCTGGTCCTGAGAGTCCTCTGAAGGCCCAGAGCAAAAGGGAGGAACTGAGAATAGCAGAGATGCTGAAGCCTGGAGGGGCAGGGTGGGCGCAGGAGCAAGGAGTGCACAGGAGGGAGGGGCCCACTGCGCCCAGACTTTGGTGGCTTGAGGGCAGCTCCCTGGGCTGCACTTCAGCCCCACCCACCTGAACTCCTGGAGCCCTGGGCTGTGTTTGCTGTTCTGGGCTTGACTCTGTTCTGTTCACTAAGCTGTGTCTTGTCTGTCCGAAGTGTGTGGCATGGTGCCATGAGAGGCAGTGGAGCAAAATGGGTGCTTGGAGAGCCAGGGGCATGGCCAGTGCCTCACACTTGCCTTGGTGATGAAAGCCACTGAAAGCTCCTGTGCGCCAAACCCGTTCAGCTCAGCGGTGTTACGCATGAGTCCTCAAGCTGCAGCCAGACCTCCGCCTTCCTCCTCCCGCACAGCTGCCTGCTGCGCCCTCCGCCTGCCAAGGTCACTGCTGTGCCCTCCTCTCTAGCCTCTGAGCTGCCTGCAGCCAGGGCCTAGCCTGTCCCTTTCCATTCCCACCCTCCGTTCCCATCTTGCTCGTAGGAAGGCCGGAGCCCCTCTGTCTAAGGCTAAGCAGTGCCCTGCCGTGTGTACGAGCCGTGTCCTCTGGGATTTGTCCTTTGTGCATATGAGGGCTCCTGTGTCTGCTGTGTGGGAACAATGCTGCATGGGCATGGGGCACAGATCCCCCTCCACGCATGACTTCGTGTCCTTGGGGTGCATCCTTATTATGGGCTGTTGGAGTTCTGTCTAGGCTTTCACAAACCTCCACACCTCCTGCAGAGTGACTGCACTTGTCCAGTCACTCCAGATGTCTCCACAGGGTCCTCTTCTCCACACTCAAGGTCTTGTGACATGGCTTGTGGTTCTGAGGGTATGTGGGTCAACGGGAGCCACCCAAGTGTCTGCTTGTAGAGTGTCCTGGGGGGACACTGTGTTCCCCCAAGGACCCTGCTGCATAGGGTCCCAGCTTGGGACTGTCCACCTCTCTGCCACGCTGAGGCCAGTGCCCTGAAAGTAGCCAAGGTCAGCCACTCCTCCTAGCTCAGACTCAGCAAGAACCGGAAGCCAACCGCAGGGCTTTGTCAGGTCCCATTGGGTGGAGTCCAGGCTCCATCTGCTGAGGGTGGCATTGCGTGGCCTCCTGTCAAGTGCATTATGGCCACATGTAAGGTGCCGTGGCATGACAGCAGGCAGCCCTTGTCCCGAACGGCCTCACATGGGCTGGTTACTTTCACATTAACTCTGAATTTCAATTGTGACCTTCTGGGGTGCGGGAGTCAGCAGGGAGGCGCACAGCGCGCTAACAAGCTGCCACGCTTCCCCAGTCTCTGAGATGCACAGGCCCTTGGTCAGCGCTTCTCCACTTTGGCGAGCTCACTGACTTCAGCGAGATAATTGTGTGGCAGGAGCCAGCGCTCTGCTCTCTCTGGGGGATGATTACAGCTCAGCGCCCAGGCTGGGCCTTTGTGACTGCATGTGGATGGGGCGTGTGTCTTTACTGAATGCGGCCCTTTCTTCCCGGGCAGCGCAGAACAGCCGGTTTTGTTACTCACGTGCTCTGGAACCGAGGCCACAGTGAGCGTGTGGGCTCCTCAGAATTTCATGTTGCTGCCATCCAAAGTTCGTGTTGGTGCTTGGAGAGGGCTGACCCATGCTACTGGCACTTCTTTGGGGCTGTGTGGCCCTGTGAAAGTGACAGACAAGGCTGTCTCTGGTATTGCAGAAGTCCTGAAGAACATGTCCCCAGAGGAGCTACCAGTATGTGCTGTGACCCGCCAGTACTCCCCCAGCTCACTTGTGTCCTAAGAACCCACAGACAGTGTCCTTCCAGCCTCCAGCACCCGGGAGGCCCCCTCTTCTGGCACAGCTCAATGCTGCAGATGCCCCATCCACGTCATCACGTCCTCTGGCAGCTCTGTGTTCCTTACCCCTTATCATGGCTTAGACAGAAAACTCCCCAGTACCTGATGCATTAGGGGTTAGGAGCTGGGGCCGGCCACAGGAGAGGTCATGTGCCTGGAAAGCTGCAGTCTCACTGGGCTCTGCCTTCCCCTCCCTGCTTCCCAGCTGCCACACATGCTCAGATGCCCCCTCCCGGCTGCCACATGTACCGAGGTGCTCCCTCCAGCCCTCCCGCCCTCCCGCCTCACTGTTTCTGCGAGGAACCGCTGACCAAGGACTGAACCTGCCGGAGCTGGAATCCAAACACATCTTCTCTCTTGACATTGCAGGTTTTGGGTATCCGGTCCCAGTGACAGGAAAGCCACTGACATACCCTTCCAGAGAGGAGGGTGGCCAGGGGTGCAGGTGCCTTCTTCTCTGGCAGCTGGCTCTCTTCAGGGGCAAGTCTGTGACCCAGGGTGAGGCTGAGGGTCCCTGGTGGTCTGGGAGGACATCCTCAATAGATCATTGCCGAGTACAGATGGAGTAATACTGGCCCTAGCCATGCAGGGAGACATAGCCCAACCATGGAGGGCCCAGGATGGCCAAGAGTCAGAGGTAGGCAGAGAGACGTGGAGAGGGTGCTCTTCTGGAGCTGGGGCACCTGTGTTCTGACCTCTGTACCACACAGCCTCTGAGCCTTTGGACCAGGGCTGAGGCACTGCCCATTTCCCTGGTCTCCAGACAGCAGATGGGCGAACTCAGCTTCCCTGGCCACACGAGCCAGTTCCCCTAATAAGTGCCTTCTGTTTCCCTTTCTATATGTGTGCCTACATCTCTGTCCATACCTCCTGTTGGTGCTTACACCCTCGAGTGTGGAGACTTCTGGCTGAGAAGCTCTGTGGAGTCTGCAAGCCAGACATGTCCTCCTGGGCAGGTGGGGAAGGCAACATTTGGGAACTTGCCCTCCCGTGGGTCATCTGCCAGTGCCAGTCATTCAGGACGGAGCTGACAGAGTCTCACTGGCTTCAGACAGGATCTTTGGGCTTTGAAGAAATTATGGAAGTAGAGAATATTCCAGAAACAGTGATGAGGCAGAGCTCACAGCTGTGCCAACTGTGGGAGCCTCGGTGTGGGCAGCTACCTTCCCCGGAGCTGCCAGTTTGGGGCATGCTCTTCATTTTTTCTCTGCCTTCCAGCACTTCTGCAGATGCGACTGAGTCCCAACACACAGTATAGCCCTGCAGGAAGGCTATTCCTGGGATGCCCTGCAGGGTCCTCCCGTTGGGACAGGTGGCCCCACTCTGGCAGCCCCCATCCCTTGTACTAGCAGAAAACAGACCAAGCCATCTGTTAAACCTTGTTTAGCCTGGCCATGCTGAGGTCCTGCTGTGCACGTGCTCCTTACACTTGTGACCCACCACAGCTCAGGGTTCCCGCTTTTCTGGGACCTCAGACCACATAGCGCTGCATGCCAGCCTCCTTGCACTGTGCTGTCACTGTGACCTTCTACTGTGGCGTCCTCATTGTCTATCCTGGAAGGGACACCCAGCTCTAGGGAGAGGTAGAATCAATCTATTTTGGGAGTTATTTTATAACTCTGGTTTGTCAGGTAAATCAATATTGTTTTGGCCTTTCTTCACTGGCACAGCCCTATGTCACCAGGAGCTGGGTCCTCAAGAACGTGGGGACCTGCACACACTGCGGTGGCCTGGGCCCTCAGATGCAGCCCACATTTCTTCCTGAAGCACATCCTCTGCCCATCATCCTAGCCCCTGAGAAATCACTCATTCCTGTTCTTGGCTTTAGAAACCTCAGTACTTACATATGAATTCCTTAAAAATGCACAATGATGGCTCAATCATATGCTGTCATAACTTGAAGAAGCCAGTCACATGAAGCCAGAACACCACAAGGTGGCCATGGTTTTGAAGGCGTGGAGCCCCAGTAGTAAGAAAAACCTCAAAGCATTAAGGTGCCAGGAGAGCAGATGGCAGCTGGGCCCCGGGGGCAGCATCCGGTGCCCTGGGCATCAGCCAAGCCTCCCTTCCTGTTCCTGTCCCAGCCTGAGTGCATCTGTGGCATGGTGGGGGCAGCCAGTGAAGCCTGGGCCTTGTGCACCTGAGGTGCATGCACCTACTGCCTGCTGGACTTTGGGTGGCACCTGCAGCCACCCAGCCATCCTCATTCACAGAAGTAGCTTCTGAAGTCCTGTTCATGACCTCCAGGTCACCAGTGTGCCCATGCCATGCCTGAGGTCTCTGTCCACTGTGACTTTGTCCTCCTCAACTATCCATACTGCCCATGCCACTGCCCTTGTCCATATCAGCAGGGTTGAGTGTGGCTGTGTGTACCTGCTGCCACCGTGTCACATGCTCCTCGCATCACTGTGCCAGGGTTTGGGAGGGAGGTGGACAAGGTGGGTGAAGGACCCTGAGGTCCCTGCCCTCCCCATTGTGCCTGTCGCATGACCCTTCAGAGAGGCTGTGCTGCATCCTCCCAGTCAAGTGCAGCTAATTTGTCCTCTGTGCCCTGCCCACTGTATCACTGGACCTCCCAGCTGAGTGAGATGACCCTGCAGTCACCCTGTCCCTGCACACTGGCCTCATCCAGGTGGTCCTGAGTTGCGTGCTCCCTCACTCCTGAGGCACCTTTTTCTCCCTGGTCTAACTTCTCGTAGGCTGTTCCTTCTCATGATGCAAAGGTTCTGGAAGGTTCTAAGAGTCTACTCTCCATCTGCCTTTCATGGTGGTTTGTTACAGGGTCAAGTGCCATGAGTAATCACACAGCTTCACTCGGGCTCTCTCCTTGATCCTTTGGTTAGCAGAGTGCATCCTCCATGTCTCTGAGCTTGGGCTGTGGGCTTCTGGGAAACTTCTTTGCCCTATGGGCCTATCTTTGGCTATCAGTACCACCCTGACCCCAGAGGATCATCCCCATCACAATACTCACTGTGGCACAGATGCATGGGATCGTATATACCCTAAGTGCACCCAGCGCCCCTCACATGTGGTCTATGAGTGGGACCCTGCTTCCCTCTCTGCACCTGGGAAGATTCTCCTAGGCCTGGGTGCAGCTCTCTTGAAATCTGTCTTCTAGGTTCTTCCATGTTGTCTTATGTCTGTGACATCTGGTCAGCAAGGTCACCCTCTGCACACACCAGTGCCTTTATTTGGCTACTCATTTGATTCTTAATAACTAAGAAACACAGGATGAAACGGGTAGAAGAAAAGAGGAACGAACGGCCAGTACGTAAGAACAGGTGGAGGGAGAGCGAGTATTCACTGTAATATAACGTGTGTTGGAGGCAGAAAATACACTTTAAATGCTGAAAAATATGATCTTTCAAGATGAATCAAGGAAATTTAAGGGCAACATGCTTTATAAGATTCTCAGAAAGCTGCTGAAAACTTTGCGCTAAGTCAAGCAGGTGTGGAATTACGTTAGAAATGAAAAATATTATATCAGAAAAGATGTGGCCTTAAAGTCAGGAAATATAATATGTGAAGGCCTTTCCGTTGGGTGGAGAAGTGACATAAAAGCATGTCAGATTCTCTGTGACCCGAGATTGGATGGCTGTAAATGAGCTTGAGTTAGAAGGCTACCGGGAAGCCCTGAGCCCTGGGCTGCTCTGCTGTGGCCAGTAACAAGCTGGCGGGTGGATGGTGTGAAGTCTTACCAAACCACAGCAGCTACCACTGGGACAGATGTGTCACTGAGCCCCGGGAGCTGTGGCATAAGAATTGCACCAACACACAGGGTATGGGCTGTGTATGTACTAAGTGACTGGAATTACTTTGCAGTCATGAGAAGCAATTCCCAAGGACATAATCAGTAGGGTGCTGTGATTTAAAATAGAGTCAAAGCCCAGCTAAGTATGAGCAAGATTAAGTAAGAACTCAGTGACACAGCTGAAAATGCTGCCACATCCCTGTATGGGGAGAGACACTCACTGCGTGTTCAGGAAAGCTGAAAGCAGCCCAGGCGAATTAGAAGGTTCAAGACAGCATTGTCCGTTGAGATGATGGGCTCACACCAGGAAAGTTGCTGTCAGCCAGTGCCTGAGTGGGAACAGGGTGTGTGTGTGTGTGTGTGTGTGTGTGTGTGTGTGTGTGTACATGCATGCGTGTGTGCATGTTGCATATGTGCATGCGTGTGTGTGTGCCTGTGTGTGTGTGTGTTGGGGTCCGCGTGGCCCTTCCTGCAGGTTGCAGAGGCTTGGGCTGTGCCCTGCTGCAGTGTCCTCAGCAGGCTGTGCAGGGCAAGTGCTTCTTCGGAAGTTGGCATCCTGGTGATCCCCAGGGCCAGGACCTTAGTTACTTTCCTCATTGCTGAGATGAAGTGCCTGATGCCCAGAGTTAGAGGAGGAAAGGCTTACTCGCTTCAGCTCACAGAGCTTTCAGCCCCCAGTCAGCTGGCTCCGAGGTGGGAGGCCTCACAGGAGCAGACCACAACAAATAGGCAGGCAAGGGCACATAGACCCTCATTCTGCCCCTCATGCTTCGTGCAGGCTTCTGCCCTTGGGTGGGTGTAGCACTCACACCCTTAATCCTCGCCAGAGCTATACCAACACAGTGGGGAGTTTAGTAATCACACAGCCTTAATCTGGGCCCATTTCCTGACCACACAGTGGGGAGGGATGCTGGGACCCACCACCCTGCCCAACAGAAGCAGGCAGAAGGTGCCCAGAGATGCAAATGGATTGGAGGTATTCTCAGTAACAGAAACATGACGACCATTTCACAATATAAGTTAGAGGTGCAGATGATACTTTTCAAAATATTTGGAACACTCACTTTAAGTGTCAAAACCAGTGTCCCCAGTTATTTGTACACGTCAGTGTCCAAGGCAGAACAGTGCCTACTTGACCTAGAGCAGCACATCTTCAGGTTTCCCTGTGTCTTGCATGGAAGCTGGCCTCCAAGGATTCATGTGCTGTGCAGTTTTACCTGGCACTTGTTTTATGTCAGCGAGGCTTAAAGATTGTGGATGCAATAGACACTGTAGTTACACTTGTGAGGTATGCCACACTTTCTATAAGCTCAGCTGACCCCCAGCCTGTGGGGAGCAGAATCAGGACTCCTTGCATGCATCTCAAGGTAGAGATGGAGCTCAGTGACAGGAGGGGTCCACCTTGCGATCCACAAGGGGCAGAGCCAGTGAAGTCACCTTCTCCCTGCCTTTAGACTAAGGAGGAGAGCAAGACTGAGTTTACACAAAAGTCATTCCTCTGTGACCCTAGTCTTCCTGTCCTCGAACCCTGAAGGATCAGCTGTGCAAGTTCCCACAGGTGGGAACAGGTAGAGACGTCAAGTGCCCACAGGAAGAGGGAGGAAGAGAGAAGGAAGAGGCAGAAAGTGCAGAGGACCTCAACCCAGGAAGTGATATCATACAGCAGCCAGGGAGAGGAGCAAGGAGGAAAAGCTGGATCTGTCGGCCCACCCTTGCTGAGGGACACCAGCCTGCTCATGGGCAGTGTGGTTTGTGAGACCTTCCCCATGCAATGCCATTTCAGCTTGCGGTATGTTGGGGAACTTTGATCATGCCACACCAAATAAAGGATGATTTCTACCTTTACTGCTTCTGTCCCCCACATGTATAAGCTTCCCACCAACAGAATTTTCTGCCTCTGAGGACACATCCCAGTGTTATTTATTCCAGTCCAGTTCCCTGGAGCCAGCCTCAGATCCTGGAGACCATGGCTTCATCACACAGATGCCAGCACCACAGGACACCCACTGGCTTTAAGTTGAGGGCCCAGGACCTCTCCTCAGTTTCAGTAACTTACTGAAGCAATCTGAACTCTTTATTCATGTGGATGCATGTGTCCCAAAGGGCTCAACCTCACAACAGCCATGGGGAAGAGATTCACAGGGAGACTGGGGCTCAAGGAGTTTCCTGCCCGCTCCCTGAAGCTCAAGGCCTGGTATTGAGGGTTTATGTAGAGACCTCATGGTGTGATAGACTGAGTCCTTGGCCCTGGTTATAGACTTGACATTCATCTCCTGGAGGTCAGTAGTGGGCCAAAATCTTCCCCCTTCACTGTGTGGCTGGATTCCTGTACCCACCCCCTTCCTGAGGCGATCCAGGGGCTGCCAAGAGTCACTGTGTTGACAGTGTTGACAGGGGCTCAGGCATAGTCAAGGGGCCTTGTGACAGGTGGCAGACTCTCCTTGTGTCTGCATAGCTCTTACCACTCAGCACAGGGTGGAGTTTAGGAGTTCGGCCAGCATCAGGGACAAGGGCCACATCCATATTTCTTGTTAGGTCGCAACAATGTACAGTGTCTTAAATAAACACACATAAATATGACCTGTCTCTAGCAGCCTCATTATAGTTGTACTTTACTTTTGTGCAAGGTAGCCACTATCTTAAATCTCTCTTCCTGTTCCAACTCTCGATGTTAAATTTCCCAACCTCCAACTTGGTGTATGTTGTTAATCAAAAACCTTCAAGGAATGCATGTTATATATGGAACAAATAAAAGCACACTCCCTATTGGGCACAGATGCTCAGCCTGAAGTTAAAGCAGCCAGTCTGGACCACGCTGCTCATTCTGACGGCAGCCCCACCATCAGAGAAGCATTTATCCCACCAAACGGAGTGCCTGCCCTTCCCGAGACACAGCACTCCCTGCCATGCTGGTTCTGCAGTGATCTTGTTAACTCAGTCTACCCATGTCCACCTTGACTGAGCTGTGCAGTCACCTCGCCTGACACTTAGAGGTGCCACTTCCCAGTTGGTTCCTTCATTGCCAGGCTGGCAGGAGTTGACACAGCCTGGCATGGCTCTTTCCCTCCTGTTCCAGCCTGCCCATCATTGTTCTGAAACCGTGCCAGTGTCCACTTCCCAAAGAAGATGCCCCTTTCTCACTGCTTAAGTCACACAAACCTGAAAAATAAAATGAGTTTGTCAAATTATGAAGTTCAGGTATTTGAGCTTCTCGGTGCTAAACAGGACACCAAGTCCTTTTCGGGTTATCTTACCCCTGAGCTCCTCTGCTGTGCGTGAGAGCTGTTGCAGTCCGCGGACACCAGCCATCTTTCACGCTTTATTTTTTGCATCCAGGGTCCTTTCACCTGAAAATCATTGGTCTGTATCATGGAGGCATTAGAGTCCCCAGCTGTGTTTTGAGCTTTCGTTGCAGTTTCTTCATCAACACTTGAGTTCTGAGGCTGATGGAAGGATGATGCTTCAGCTGGCCACAAGTCGTGGCAGAGAGGCCGGCAAAACTGAAAGTACAGGCTCAGCTTTGTTCCATCTTCGTGGTCCTGAGGGTCCCATGATAATCCATGGAGAAGACCTGTGACAGTTTTGTTGAAGTTAGGAATATGATGAAAATTATCTTTCCATGTCCACCGAGACCTGTGGTTGGTCATGTACAAAGTAATCAGAATATACAATGAATGCTTCAATTAGAAATGTCTATTGCTGCAGTGAAAGACACGTTGCAGTGGACACCCCACACCCCCAACGCACATCACTTTGCGCTGGCTGCGGCAGCTCCGGAGTCCTCTTTCCTGATGGTCCTTACAAGGTGTGATCTAGAAAAGTGCAGTGAATGCTGCTGCCCAGAGGCATGCAGCAGAAAGGCAGGCGCGCAAGGACACGCCGCTGCGTCTCATTCACCTTGCCACCAGAGCGGGCACTGTGTGCCTCCTGTCCTCAAAGCCGAAAGCACCATCCAATGTCAATATCTTGAATTGGCTGAGGACGTCAAGGCAGCCTGGGCAGCACGGACTAAGACCCTCGGGGAAGAGGGCTCCAGAGCTGCTGCTGTAAGTGGCAAGGACAGTAGGATCAGCGTGGTCAAAGCAAGGACGCAAACTTCGAGGGAAGTCAGTGGCAGTGTGGCTTTTACCATGGCACTTTTCTGACTTAATAGTTCACTGTATTTCCAATTTGGGCCATTGCGCTTAGTGTCCAGTGGCAGTGGCTGTGAAGCTTGAATGGGAGTAGCAACGGACACTCACCAAGCCCCTGTGTGCATGCCCAGCAGTTGGCTGGGCTCACCTCGAGGGGCCCGAGGGACACTTGCCTGTTTTGCGGGTGGCTGCCTTTTCACAGGTAGTGCTGGTGAGCCTCTTGGGGCATCCCCTGTCACAGGCCCCAAGTGTAGTGCAGGCTGCACTGCCCCTGGGCAAACATATCAGCTGAATCTCTGTCACTCCAAAGCTGCTGGCACCAGTGCCTGTCACACTAGGTCACAGCTCCCTTGGCTTCTAGGCACCCCAGGAAGAAGCTGTCAGCCTGTGAGCACCAGCCACACATCTGCACCCTGATTCTGTGGAGGTAGAGGTGTGCAGAAAAGGTCTTGGTGGCAGATGTGTGCTGGGGATGGACAAGAGCCCACTGGTCCTGGCGTCCATGCCCCAGGCCTGCCACGGCAGATGCAGTAGCTCTGATCCTGATGGCCTGCGCGTGGGGTATATAGCAGGTATCCGCCAGGTGCTCAGGGACAAGGAGACCCAAGAGCTGTGGGGATGTGTCTTGTCCCAGGAGCAGCCCTGCAGGGGGATATTTGACCTGGGAAGACCTGAAGGGGTGTGGGTTACAGTGATTAAGGTCACACTGCTAAGGTTGGACCTTGGACCTGGAGGGGTTCAGATCAGGATTGTGTGGAGGTGGCCAGGGGAGGCTCAGTGGATTCCTGTTGCTGGGCCCTTCTACCCTCCAGGCCAGGCCAAGGCCAGCGGGGGCTGGTGATGCAGATATTCCTGAGAGGCTCTCAGCTGGCCCTTGTGAGCCAAGAGCAGCTGCTGCAGGAGTGTTTGTGAGCGAAGGAGCCAGGTCCGTGCCAGGACAGGGGGAAGGGTCTGGGCAGAGGCGAGCGGCCCCTCCGGCCGTGAACCTGTTCTCACCAGGGCAGTGTATGCCCAGCAGAGCCCCGGGCGCGAGGCCCACGTGCCCATCTCCTGCCCTGCAGCATCTGCCCCCGTCCCTCATGGAGGCACGCACACATTTTCTGCTGAATACTTGAAAGAAACTGCATGCGTCAACTAAATTTTGAGTTCTGAGCACAGATCTCCTAAGAGCAAGGACATCTTCCTGCTGTCTCACAGGACACCGCCCTGTGCTAGAGTGCCAGTGTCCCTTTTTGGCTCCTCATTGTCTGGGATGAAGGGTTAAACCCACTGACCTTCACCCAGGCCCCTGCTCAGCCCTTACACTGGCTTTGCCGAGTGGTGTTTTCTTCCTCATTGAATATTTGCTTTTAGATTTCTTAATCTCTGTCCAGAAAAATGCCTTGTCCTAAGTTGAGAATTTCTGACCCCTAATTTGCCTTACTGTGTGCGGAGGTCCTTCGAGGAGCGCCACTCACACAGGTGGCGCCTGCTTAGCGCACCTACTTCCCATGAGGAAGGCACCTCAGAGATCTCCCCCTGGGTCGGAGCCACCTGGGTAGGAGTTGAGAAGACACAGCAGACAGAGACAGCCACCACAGGCCAGCAAGCTCATGTTGACTTGTCCCTAGGGAAACAGAGGGACTTGGAAATTGACAGGGTCACAATGCAGATCTTGGTGTATTTTCTCCAAAAAAAGAGTTCTGGCAGACAGAGAAGTGAGGCTGTGGCTGGAGCAAGGGAGCTCGACTCACGCCTCGCCGCAGAGGAGAGCAGACCCTGTCCTTAAGGTGCTGTTGGAAGCAGACAACTCGAGGACGTCTCCCAGGGCGGAGGGCTCAGCCGGTCCTGCTGGTGCAGGCTCTGCATGGATGCTTGTGTGCTGGCGCATCCCGGCCGGCAGGGTCTCTGGATTCCTCCCGGTGCCTGCATTGGATCTGTTTGCTATATAGGAGCAGAGAGCCCTGGAGCCAGCCAGCCTGCTGAAGTCCCCATTAAATTCCTCACATCACCATGATCTTTTGGCCAGGAACCATGTTTCACTATCTGTGTGGCATCCATGACAGGCCCAGTCCTGAGAGACAGGAAGTACTGACCAGCTCCCAGGGTGGAAGTCCTGATTAAGTTATGAATACAGAAGCAGAAAAAACATCCTTTTGTGAAATCCACATGCGAACAACTCATTAAATCTAATTGCTAACGGCCACCTTCTGTGTCAGCAAGATGATGCAGACAGCATCGTTTCATCCACCAGTGGCCACAGTGGCCAGGCCCGGGACCCCTGAGGACAGAAACCTGGTTGGACCCCTCCCCCAGGCACACTGGGCCCTGCTCCTGATTGTGCCGATCTGTGCTGGGGTGCAACCTCAAGTCACTGTTGCCACTTACTTCATAGTTTTCATATAGCTTCGGAGTGAACACAGGGGAGACCATGGAAAAATACTGACTTTCTGTGAGAATGTTTGTTATAGGAATTAAACCAGCAGTGCCGTCCCTCCTGCCTTTGGGAAGATCCCTCCCCCATTCACGGGCTCAGCTCATACTTTAGCCAAGCATGGAGGCCAAGAGAGCTTAACCCCTGGATGTCATCAGTGGTCTGTGTGTCCTCTGCTTGGCCTTTACTTTAGATTCTACATAAGCTTTTGAGATCATCCTTGCTAAAGAGTAGAACAAAACAATCACACAGATTGACCGTTCAGAGGCTTGTTCCTTTCATAGATGAACTGCCCAGCCCTTCAGGGCCCTTGTGAGAGTTGGGTGTGCATCCTCAGAAGCGTGTGAATGTCCCCAGATTGTCTGTGCCACCAGGGGAGGGTGGGCAGCCAATGATGGAGGGACCCCCAGGCCTATCTCGGCTCAGTGCCAATGAGCTGTGACCTATGACTTGTAATTAAGAGAGGATTGAACCATAGACCTCCGAGGGGCAGCCCAGCTTTACAGAAGCACAAAAGGTTGTGACCAGCCTCCCGGATTTGTTGGAGCAGCATTAGAGCTAATCATGTGGAATATTTGTCTCTATTACAGCTTATTTCTACTTAGACATAGCTTCAAACCACAGGACCTGACAGGAATAATGGTTGTTAAAAGGCTGTGATGGCAGCTTTGGGGACAACACGTGTGAGAAACAGCAGGGGAGGAGGACAGAGCCGGGATCTGACCTCGGCCTACCGCTTGGGCTTGGGCAAGCCGTGCTTCTCCTCCACTGTTCCCATGCCAAGGGGGCACCTGGGCCTAAGGACAAGGTGTGAACTACAACATGCTAAGCAAATGTGGCTGCTTTTAAACACCCGCAGTCGGCACCTGTGCTCGGTGATGCACACCCACTAAGCAGTGTGCATTGTAAGCTGCAGTGCTTCTGTGCATGTGACAGCATTCCTAAAAGTCACATCTCGTATGTGGAGTCTGACTATGATTCTTGTGTCTAAGCCCTAATTCGAACTTTTGGACCCTTCTGACAGACTAAAACTCACTCAAGGCACTTGCTTAGTAGGAAAAACTCTGCCTCTCTCTCCTTCCTCTCGCTCATCACTACAAGCCTGACACACGTGAGCCGCCGTTATTGACCCCTCAGTTCAGTCGCCCCTCGACCTGGCACACAAATTCTCAGCGTAGCCTGCAGCCTCTGCCTGTGAAGCTCAGTGACTGGCATGCTGTGGTCACCACGGCTGGGCACCTCACCCTTGTGGACGCCTGCCAGCTGGGTGTCCAGTGCCCAGTGGGTCCCCAGTGTGTAAAGCAGAGACGCTATGCTCTGGTTCCCTCCTCTGGTACTGGCCGAGCCCAGGGCCCAGGCAGGGGCTGCCCAACCCACAGCAGCTTGAGCACCTCACACTGGTGGCTCGGTGCTGACCTTGTGTGCCTGCCCTCCTGGGGACAGGGTCTTTCCTGCTCCTCCCAGTGGCAGAGCCGGTCTGTGAGTCCAGCTGTGCGATGGAGACCGTAGCTCACGAACTCCCCACTGAGCTGTTTCTGTGTCTGTACAAAGGCAGCTGCCAACTCCAGGCCCAGAAACGGCCTCACATTCCAGGCCCACAGCCTGCCCTCCACAGGCAAAGGCCCAAGGCACTGCTCCAGAGTGGCTGCACTGCACCTGCACAGGGAGGCAACCTCGGCTTCGGGAGCTTCCTTCCTAGACCTCCCTTAGGCTCTGTGTGCCATGTGCTCCTGGACCCCCAACCTGTTGCTGAGGGAAGGCAGGACAGGAGATGGGGCGGTAGCTTTGGATTAGGAAAATTTATGGTTCTTACTTTCCTTTCTAGAAATTTGGGGTCACTCCCTCTCCTGGTAGTAAGAAGGTGCTTAGAACCCTCACCCAGCAAGCCCCTCCCTGCTGCCTTGTGTGCACCCACTCCTCATGAGTCGGGGAAATAAAGCCCAGGGCCACTGCAGCTGGCGACACCGACCCCTCCTCCACAGGACACTGAAATGCCGCCTGAGAGGTGGTGGCATCTTGAGGGACAGAGTCTCCGAGTTGTCACTGTCACCAAGTGAAGCCTGAGCACCGTGACACCACTTGTCACTGCTGTGCTCCTGTGTACTCAGCGTCCTGTGGCCGGGCACAGTGATGTCCCTGACTGAGTCAGGTGGTCAGGTATTACTGCTGTGGGAGACCTGTGTCCTCTGCACCTGCCTGGACTTCTGTGCTCTGGGGCCAGGACACTCTGGTCTACACCTGAGACTTCTCAAGACAGCTGTGTGCCAAGAAGGCCAATGTGGGGCACTTCCTGTAAGTAAAAGCCATATTGCTCACGCTGGCTTTGCATGTTGTCAGTCCCCCTCTGGTACACCCAGCGACTCTGCATTCTGATGCACATGGTGGATGTCACCAGATCCCCAGAGTGTTCTGGAGGGGACCAGCTCATGGCCTCCTATGTCTAGAGCCCAGGGCTGCCGCTCCTGAGGAGGAGAATATAGTCAAATTGTTAGCATGGAGGCACTGGGATCCTTGGTCGTTGCCATGGTAACCATGCTCACAGTGGCTAGAGGAGCAGGTCTGGGAGTGAGAATGGGTCTGATACCAATATCCCGATGTCAGTGGCCTCCTTGGTGCTTTCTGTGAGGAAGAACACCTTTTCCACAACTGAGAAACATAAACTTGAAAGTAAGAAGCATCTGCTGGCCACTCAGAAGTAGCTTTGATTATAAAGAGGTGATAGCTCCAGTTTAGATTTAATGAGAGCAGGAAGGATAAATGAGAAATAACGGTCTACGCTGGTTCTGACAACTAGGGACTCCATCTTCCCTGCTAATTTATGAGTCTGCTGGAGTGGGCTCAGTACTGAGGATTTAATAAACACAGAGGCCCACGGGAGCCAGACGAGGTGCACAGCCTGTGTGGAGGGACAGGTGCAGGGAAGTGATTTCAGGGGTGACCCTCAGGAAAGGGTGCTGGGACCAAGTGCCAGGTGGCTTCTGTGTGGAGTGCCCCCACGAGTCTGGCTGGGCAGCTATGCCAGGTGCTCTGAGACCTCCTGGTCTAGGAAAGCAGCAGGCCCAGAGCCTGGCCACCTGGGGCCACCACTTGGCACAGATTTGAATCTAGTTTTCATCAAGGTTGGGAATATTCTGGGAGTAGGGAAATCGGGGCACATAGAGGTCAGTCGTGTTCTAGAAACTACATACGAGCCAGAGATAGCACAGGGCCTAAGATGGAGACACAGGCCAAGACATGGTATCAGTCGTTGCCTGTTCTGAGTTCAGTTTCCACCTCAGCATACTCTGAAGTCCCGGCTTTCAGGTTTTTGGAGCTTAAGATGGGCTCCCTGAGGAACAGAACCAGAAGACACTGAGCCAGACATTCCAACCATCTCCTTAGGTTTGCAAAGCACAGTGGGCTGGCACATGGGCAGTGGGCTCAGCCCTGCCACTGGCCCGCCCATCCTGGAGAAAGACGAGGAGCTCCACACATGTCCAGCAGAGGAGAAGGGAGAGGATCAGGACACCACTGACTGGGGAGGGAGGCATCTCAGGCTACATGGGGAGACCGCAGACATGAGCAGAGACATGGAGACAGGGCAGCCTGCCCAGCAGCCCAGGGGACACCAACTCTCACTCCCTGGAGGCCACAGTCTGAATTGCTACACGAGGATTTGTCCAGTACGTTTCTTCATGGGGGCAAACACGAGACCATCTGCAAACACCAAGGAAGGGCTCTGGGCTCCACTCTGCAGCTTCCTTCCATGCCGGGTCATTGGCCCTGTGTTGGGGCTGTGTGAGGTAGCACCACTGTGGGAGGGGTGGGAGGAGTGTCAGCCACCTCCCAGCCAGGTGCAAGACAACAGGAGTACTTAGGGTCCCTCGGTCCTCTTCAGGGAAACCCATGACCTATGACCTCCCACCTGCCCTGCTTCCTATAGGGTACCCTGGGAACCAAGCCTCTAGCACATGGCCTCTGGGGGACATCCTGTTCATGTGGGGGAGGAGCAGGAGGTTCTGCAGGGCTGCGGTGTTAGGGCTCCTGCCAGCTGTAGTGACCGGTAGCTCTGTGCTTCCACAACCAAGCTCACTTGTGTGCTCAGAACTGTTGGTAACACATCTCTGATAGCCATTTACTTAATTGTTTTCTATTAAGCCACTACTTTTGTGCCCAATTTGGAAAGCTGTGTTACAAGAGGACTCTTTTGGCTCTGAATATACCGTAAAAGCACCAGAGCCTATATGACCCTCTCAGCACAATGACTTTCTAGCCACAGGGTTGGGACTCAAATAAAATAATTAGGGTTAGGGTTAAAGATGTTAGAGCTACAGAAAAGATAAGTCTGTATTGGGGCAAGTAATCCCACACGGGGAGGCAGGCGTGGGAAACGTGGCTTAGAGGAAGTGATGTTTGAATGAATGATGAAATAGATGTGCACTATTTACTCTGTGTTAATCTCTTCATTAAAATGCATTCTGGGTTTTCATAAATTCCAGGAGATTTAATTATGTGTGCACTATTTATCATTGTATTTAAAATTTGCATAAAGTGACATTAGTTCTGTCTATGCTTGTTACATAATAGAAATATCTTCAAACCCCACTCTTGTTGATGTGCGATCTCAGGGATTTGTTAATGTAGGTCACAGCTAGAGTGAAGTTCATGCTCGGGGCAGCATCCCAAGCAAAACTGGCTCACCGAGTTCGTAACATGTAGCAGAAGTGGCCGGGTCCTGTGGGGCGGGGTCCCCGAGCAGCAAGTGCTGTCAGCCTGGACAGCGGCAGCGTGACAGGTGGCCCGGAAGGAGACCCCCAGCCCAGCCCCGCTGCCGCCTGGCCCAGCCCACTTACCGAGACCAAGCTATGGCACTGCGTGGGTGTGCTCCAGTCCTCTTTCAAAAACAAGGGCTTTAAAACTCACTGACTGTGGAAGTTCTCCTAGTTGTGATTTAAAATTAACTTCTTTTATCATTCACTTAACATTTAATGCATTTCCCTTTGCTAGACAACCATTAATTATATTATCATTTTAATACTGCAAATACATGGGTAGCTCTAATGTGTGGTTAAAAAATAACTTAAAATGTTTTTTGTGTTGCGAAAGTTATTCATAGTCATTACAGCCACACTTAGAAAATACAGAGGACTCAGAAGACACTAAAGTGGAGCCCGCCTGCCACAGCAATGCCGTGCTTGCGCCTGCGCCCGCCCTGCGCTCTGCGGTCCCCGGCGTCACACTGGACGATGTGGCCATTCTTGCACATGGCTGAGTTTTTCGGCAGCTCAGGGTGTACGTGCTTTCAATGCTGGGGTCAGCTGATTGGGAAGGCAGCTGAGCAAACGCACACACTGGCCTCAGTTCTCTTGGAGTCCAGAAGAACACAGCCGGTGCCCTGCCTGGAGCTCCAGGGCCGGCATTTTTGGAGGTGCTGTGATTTTTCCAGCTTCTATGATGGCTCTCCAGCGTTGGGCCCATGCATTGGGGAGAGGATGTGGCCGCCCTCCTCCACCCTGCCTCTCGTCCATTCTCTTCCCATTGCCTCGGGAAGGGACTGACGAGGGTTCAGGGCTGCACCTTGGTGTGCTTGGCAGCCCAGGTCCTGGTCACAGTGTCACTCATGGTGTTGGGAGCAGGCAGTGGCACAGAAGAGACTGAGTGGGCTAGGGGAGGCCTTCAGAGTCAGAAACATAGTCCGGCAGAGCTATGTGAGGAGGTACTTGGTCACCCGCCCTCAAGGGGACACCCAGGACTCCACCCCAGTCCACATTCACAGGGACACTCTGCGTCTCCCTGGCATCCATCCCTCTCCCTCATAACTGTCTCCCCGGCCTTGTCATGAGGTCCGTGATCTCTCCTGAGGTCAGTCCTGTGACACAGAGCCCACTGTGTTGCACTGTGCTCAGTGTAGCAGCTGCACAGGCCCCTGCCGACCTCCAGTGCTCCTAGACGCCCGAGGACAGTAAGCCTCACAGAGAAGGTCTCCTTCCCACAGTGCCTGGCAACAGGTCCACTTCCTTCCTCTGTGCCCAGCTGTGCCAAGAAGTAAGTCAGCTCCCACGACCCCAGCTTGACCTTTGAACCACAGTGCTGCCAGGGGGCTAGGACCCTAGGGTGACTGGAGGGGACCTCCTTGGAAGCGTGGCTGGCTCCATCCAGAGGGACTGGGAGTGCGTCTGAGCATAGCCCGGGGCAGCTCCATGAGGCTGAGCCTGGCACTTGAGGTGCCTGAGAAACCAGAAGATCTGGAGCAGGCAGGCTGTGCCTCTCACTCCATGGACCCTGCCCTGGACCCCAGCATCCTTCCCTTCAGGGGCAGGGGTCTGCACCACCAAGAAGGAAGAGACAGAGGCTGCACAGGGAGATACAGGAACAGCGCTCGGCACATGGAAGAGCACGCACAGGAGGGGAGGGCAGTGTCCTCTGGAGCACTGGTGTGGGTGCAGAGGTCTCCTGTGGCCACTAGTGCCAGTGTCAGCTCACCACACCTGCTGGGTGGGCTATGTCCAGTGGGGAGGGCCACCAAGCCTGGCTCTGGTGCCAGCAGCTGTCACTGTTCTGACGAGATCCTGGAGTCCACCCACATAGCAATTCTGACTGGGCCTCAGGCCAAGGGAACAGAAGCCTCTGTCCGGGCCTCCTGGCTGCTGTGGGTGGCCCTCGCCTCCAGGGCCCTGCATTCCATACACATGGGGAGATGAGCAAGGAGAGGGCCCAGCCTCCTGGGGAGGGGAGTTGCTAGGTGCTGTGGAGAGGCGCTCTCTTCACAGGTGGGCTGGGCACCGTTGATTATGTGGAGAGTTCTTGCCGTATAGCCAGACATGACTGCAGTTCCTCCCTGCATGCACTAAGTGTTGCTGTCCCTCACACATGGGTACACAGGACTTGATGTCCAGGAAGTCTGCTTCTCCGTGGAAGGACCCAGGAGCCGGCACTTGTGCCTGTATGTCTACATCAGAAATGACGAGCAGGGTCAGGTCACCCCATGACAGCTGCCTCCTGCCCAGCAGAGGCGCTCAGGCCTGTCCCTGCCCCTGCATGCTACCTTTGAGTGTCCAGGTGGCTCTGGCACATGCCACCTGGCTGAAAGGATGTCGGATCCCTAATCCATGCAGGCCTAAGTCAGATGAGGCAGAAAGAAGACAGGCCCTGAACCTTAGAGGACCCTGAGGATAGACAGAGGAAACACAGATGTGTGGCAGCCTTCCCCCAGGAAGGCTGGCATGCAGCAGTTGATCTGGCATCCAGATTAGCACTCTGTGCACATCTGGACTGACTAGATGTAAGGTGGTCAGAGCCCTGCAGATTAAGACTTCTCTGAATTAGGGTAGAGCTTCCTTAACTCTGGCAAACAGGCAATAAGGTTTGAACGTTAGCTTAGAGCTGCCCCCTACGGGCCAAGGTGACCTTGACCAGGTTGGACCCCAAGGAACACCTGCCCACAGGCACCCAGACCCCATCTCTGGGGCTCCTGAGACAGCGTGGCTCCTGTATCAGATGCTGTGCCCCTCAGGCCCACCATCCTGGCACTGTCCTGCTTCCTGTGGGGATGCACACAGAGGGCCCATGCCCACTGTAATGCTGGAGGGATGTTGTGACAAACCCTGAGGGCCATGCATGGCTCTGAGAGACCAGAGGAGCCCCAGACCCTCCAGGCTCAGGCTGAAAGCACTGTACTTTCGGATTCCAGCCCTGCCTTGAGTGGCGATGCAGTACCAGTGCAGCCTGAGTCATCAGGTGGGGAGGTGGTGGCCAGGCTCCCTGAAGCCTCCCCCTGCCTCTGTGTACCTGCCTGGAAGCATGCAGAACTGGGATCCACTTGCTGCTGCAGACCATGCACTGGCTCTGGGGAGACGAGGTGCTCATATGCTGAGGGTTGGGGGGCTGCTGCTGTTGGCTCTGCCCAGCACCGCTCAGCCTGACTACATCACCAACATCTGTGGTGTGGACGCTGCACCCCAGCTCAGGCGGGGCTAAGGTGCCAGGGTCAGAACACAGGGCCTGGGCCGTGCACAGGCTCTCCCTTGAGCACATCCCTTCCCACAGCCCTGAGCCCCCTTGCTGTACTTTGAACCCCATGAGCTCATCCTGGCCAGTGCTCTTGGAGGGTCCTGCAGGGGTAGAGCCTTCTCTGGGCCCCATCCTCAGGCCAGCGTGGCTTTGCTAAAAGGCATGCTCACTGCTTGCTGCCTGCCCTGCTCTGGCGTGGATTGTTCTCCTATGTGATGCCCCTCTGCCATGCCATAGCCCTTCCTACAGCCAGCTGACTATGGAGTGGAGTCTACAAACTGAGCAAACGCAGATGTTGGGCAAGTTTGTCCCCCAGGAAGGCTGGCATCCAGCCTTTGGCTGGCTCCCAATGAAGCCTTTCCTCCTTTAACTTGCATGCATCAGATATTTTGCCTCAGGGATAAGAAGAGTAACTAAAGGAAGACCCCATCCTGGGAGAACAGTCTCCTGATTTCTTCCTTAGGGCTCCCACTGCCCCTGGACCTCCCTGTCCTCTGCCCCCAGGCCTGGTGTCCCTGGCACTCAACCCCTAAGGGTGCTTGAGCCTCATCCTCCTCACTTACCACAGTCAGTGGGCCAGCCACCTGCAGTCGAACTCCACTGCTGCCCAGGACCAGTATGCGCACCCACTCAGCAAGCCGTTCTGTCTGGCTCATATTTCTTCCAGCCACTCCTTTATCTGATCCCCAAAAAGCTGGTTTAGAGCAGCAGAGCTGCAGTGCCCTTCTGGCTTTGGAACCCTGGGTCCCTCTTCACTGCCCAGCTGAAGGCCCAGCTCTGTGCCCTCCCCAGTGCTCCTGCCGTGTGCACCTTGGCACGTGCCATGTTCCCCTGCCTGTGTCTCCACTTTGCCCCATGCCTCTGGCCTGGCTGTCCCTCCCCTTCCCATCTCTGCATGTCCTTGCACTGTGCCCTGCCAGTCCTGGCCGCTCCACACAGAGACCTTTCCCTCAAGGGCATCTCGGGGAGCTTCCCTGTGCTGTCTGCATGCCCAGAGCTCCCCTCTGTAGGATGAAAACTGCACCCACCGGAAGCATCTGCGCCCCACCTGTGGCAGCAGCCACAGTGCCCATGCTGGCTCTCCTGGTTGATTTTGTTGCTGTATGCATGTGGGAGTAGCTGAGGCCACCAGGCATCATAGTTGAGGTCACAGGGACATTCAGTGGCTCTCTGGGGACTGAGCCCCTGTTGTCTGGACTGGAGTCTCATAGGCTCATCATCATTGTAACTTTCTGGAGAAGAAAACCAAGCATACTGGGCTAAGGCATCTGTGTAGCGCATGGGTGACCTTGAGTTCCATGAGTGACCTTAAGCCCTGAATCCCCAAGCTCCAAGCCATCTCTGCTGCCACTGATGGGGTATACTGGGCCTG
>PVKN010006897.1:0-27600 GCA_004027915.1 Capromys pilorides
GTAGAAATAAACATATTAGAGACTGAAAGCAAATAATAATCAATGAGTCAAAGAGTTGATTTTTTGAAAGATTAAATGAAATTGACAATCTCTTATCCTACCTTATCAAAAAAGAAGTGTTGAAATCCATATAATTAGTAATGAAAATGGTGAAATAACAATGGGCCCTGAAGAAATCAAGAAGATCATCAATAACCTACTTTGAAAACTTGTGTTCTAAAATAATGGAAAATGCAGAAGACAGATGTATCTAGACAGATCCCTAAATATATATTACCAAAGCTGAATCAAGAAGATATAAAAATCCTAAAGAAGCAATTACAATCAATGAAATTGAACATGTAATTAAAAAGAACTACCAACAAAGAAAAGGCTAGACCCTGGTGGATTCACTGATGAATTTTACAAGAAATTTAGAGAAGACCTAACACCACTACTTTTGAAACACTTTAGTGAAATTGAAAGGGAAGTAATACTCACAAACTCATTCTCAGAAGCAAGCATTATCTTGACACCAAAACTGGAGAAGGAGCCAACTAAGAAAAAGAAAGGCCAGTCTCTATAATGAATATAAATGTAAAAATTTGCAATGAGATAGTTGTAAACAGAATGCAACAAGCCATCAAGAAGATTATACCATGACCAAGTATGATTCATCCCAGGCATGTAGGGATGGCTCAACATACATAAATCAATAAATGTAATACTTCATATTAACAAACTCAAAAATAAAAATCATGATCATCTCAATAGATCCAGTAAAAGCTTCTGACAAAGTCCAGCACCCATTCATGGTAAAGACCCTGCAGAAAATTGGAATAGATGGTCTTTATCTCAATCTGATAAAAGCCATCTATGATACACCAACAGCCAACATCATACTAAATTTAAAAAAAAGTGAAAACTTTTTTTTTTCTTCTGTATTTTATGGAAGGGTCTACAGGGTGTTCAGGGTCTTACTATTAGATCAGACTCATAATTCACCTGTTTACAGCCTCCCGAGAGCTGGGATTACAGACACACACAATCACTCCCAGTCTTGATTGCCATGTCAGCACACCCAGGGAGCGGGGCTGGCACAGCAGGACCAGGGATCAAACCCCTGGCCCCTGCACCTGCTTGCAGGTGCTTTCATCCACTGAGCTATTTGGCAGGCCCTACTGAAAACTTTCTCTTTAAACTCAGAAATAAGACAAGGATGTCCACTGTCTCCATCCTTATTCAATATAGTCCTGGGAATTTTAGCCAAAGCAATTAGACAAGAGAAAGAAATAAAATGAATAGCAATAGGAAAGGAAGAACTTAAATTATCATTATTTTCAAATGACATGAAACTCTACATAGAACCATAAAAATTACACTAAAAAGCTAGATTTAATAAGCAAATTTAGTAGCATAGCTGGATACAAGATCAATGCTCAAAAATCAATGCCCTTCTTATATTCAAATAAGAAACTCACTGAAAGAGAAATTAGGAAAACAACACCTTTCACAATCATCAAAATCTTCACAACTGGCTCTGCATATGCCAAACATCTCATAAACAAAATGAAATACCTAGGAGTCAATCTAACAAAAGATGTAGAGGACCTCTACATTGAAAACTACAGTACTCTACAAAAAGAGATTGAAGAAGATGTCAAAAATGGAAGAATAGCCAGATAGCTCAGCAGTTTAAAGTGCCTGCTTAAGCAGATGCAGGGACTAGGATTTGATCCTCAGCATGCTGTGCTGGCTCCACCCTTGGGCACACTGAGAGCGATTGAGACTGGATATGGTGGCCTGCACCTATAATTCCAGCACTTGGGAGGCTGAAAAATAGGACCACTATGAGTCTGATTTGTGTAGTGAGACCCTATAGACCCTGTACTAAATACATTAAAAATTCTTTTTTAAAATGGAAAGATATCCCTTGTTCTTGGGTAGGAAGCACAGATATAGTGAAAATGACCGTACTTCCAAAACTGTTATACGGACTTAATTCTGATCAAAATTCCAGTAGCATATCTCACAGAATTAGAGAAAACAATACTAAAATTCATTTGGAACTATAAAAGAGCTAGAACAGCAAAGGCATTTCTCGGCAACGAAGGAAAGTGGGGTGGGGAGACATCAAAATCCCTGACTTGAAATTATAATATAATGCTACTATGATTAAAAAACTGTGTGGTACAGGCAAAAAGACTCAAAGATCAGTGGAACGGTTTAGAAGGTGCAGAAACAACTCCAGACACACTCAGCAACCTTATCTTTGACAAAGATGCCAAATGCATTTATACTCTTTACTAAATGGTCCTGGAAAAGCAGGTTCTGCACACACCAAACATCAAAATTGGACCCATATCTTTCACCATGCACTAAACTAAATCTAAAAGGGATCAAAGATCTAAATAAAAAGAGAAATATAATATCTGCTAGAAGATATAATAGGTAAAACTATTGAGGACATTTGTATAGGCAAAGACTTTATGAATAAAAGTTTAATCACACAGGAACTATCACAAAGAATCAACAATTGGGATCAGATCTTATTAAAAAGCCTTTTCACAGCAAGAGAAACCACCAAAAGAGTGAAGAGGGAACCTACAATGTAGGAAAAAGTACTAGCTGTTCCTCAGACAAAGGACTAATATCTAGAATACACGAAGAACTAGAAACACCTCATACCTCCCAAATTTAAAGACCCAACCCCAAAATGAGCATCTGAGATGAATATGCACTTCTCAGATTAAAAAAAAAATACAAACAGCAAATAAATATATGAAAAAACGTTCAACGTCACTGGTCATTCAATAGATGCAAATTAGAACAACACTGAGATTCGGTCTCACCCCAGGAAGAATGGCTAGCATCAACAAATCAACCAATCACAAATGTTAGTGGAGCTGGGGTATAAAAGAAGCCTTCTCCACTGGTGGTGGGAGTGCAGACTAGTGCAACCACAGGGGAAATCAGTGTGGAGAGTCCTCAAAAAACTAAGATTGGAGGCCCCATTTGACCCAGTTATTCCCCAATCTTTCCAGAAGAATTAAAAGCATCACATCACAGCAATATATTTGCACCCATGTTCATAGCAGCATAAGTTGTACTTGGAAACAACCAAAGTATTCATCAACCAAGGAATGAATAAAAAAGATGATCTTTTTATATAGTGGAGTACTACTCAGCCAAAAAGAAGGATAAACTGGAGACTTTCATAGGTAAATGAATGCAACTTGAGACCATATTCACAAGAGAAATAAACTAGATGCATGCGTGCAAATATCATATTGTCTCCCGAGTGTGAGAAGATAAAAGAGTAAATAAGATGCAAAATGTACAGTTGATATTGTAAGATGGGAAGAAACTTCAAAAGGAAGGAGAAATTTGGATGGGGAAATGGAGAGAAGAAGAAAAGAAGTAATACATATATATATATATATATATATATATATATATATATATATAAACTTTTTGTTCAATTATTTGGTACAGGGTCTTATTACGCAGCTCAGACTCATAGTGATTCTCCTGTCTTGGCCTTTCCAGGGCTGGAATTACAGGCATGTACCACCACACTCTGTTTCAGGGGCTGTCATGGGGCACCAGAGTTCTGGGGCCAGCTCTGCATTTAATATAGGGGATCTATCCTAGGTCCTTGCACTTGCCAGGCAGGCACTTAGACTGCTGAGCTGCTTCCCCAGCCCCAATTGTTCTCTTTAAAAACAGGAAAAGAATCATTAGCGTTAGCATCTGCTCCGAAGCCTGGTTGTCCTCCCTATGTACTCTGGGCCCCACATGAAGCCCTTACAACTTAAGTTCCAACCCATGCTCTGTGGCTGTCCACCCACCACACTCTCACATTCAGCTCTCACTGCCCAAGAATGGCAGGAGACCCCTCCTCTCCCTTCCTGTCTCCTTGTGGTTTTCCTAAGCTCTGTCTCCTCTGGCCTGCCCCCAATTACCCTCTGAACTCCAACGCCCTGCCTCACCCCTCTCTTCCAATTCCAATCCTTCCCTCAGGGTGGCCCCCACCCCCTCGTGATTCTGCCCTTAGCCATTAGGAATTTGCCATCTTAAAATCCAGAATCCATAGGACATGACCTTGACTTATACAAATGCATCTTAAACAAATATATGTATATCATACAGGACTTGTATAAATTAAAGAGCATTGGTGTTCCTTAATTTACACAAGTCTTGTCCCCTTTAATCACTTACATCTTGGGGTGCCCACCCAATCTGTCTCCTTTGAGTCCCTCAAAGTAGCAAATATCTGCAAGGCCAAGACCTCCCTAGACCCAAATCTCATGATGCCCCCATGGTCTCAGGACTCTCAGCAAGAGGTGTTGGAGGGGGCTGTTGCAGAAGTGCCAACCAGCCTGTTGGTTTCCCCTGCAGAAGCTGGATCCCGAGAACCCAGACTCAAGGGTCATCGCTTGGAAAATCTTGTGCTGCCTGATTCAGAAGTTGTTTGCATTCAACTAGGAGAAAAAACAATATTTATTTCCCAAGAATGAGAGTGTTGAAGAAGCAGCTCTCCCACCAATTAACTGTTTTTTGCAGAGCAATAATAGGATTCAGGACAAAAAACTGAGAGTAGGTGAACAAAAATAGATACAATATCAAAGAATGACACCATTTGACTGTTCAAGGCACTGACTACAAAGAAAAGCAGGTGTTGATAATGCACAAAAAACCAGGATGGGGGAAGACAGCCAGACTACAGTGGTGTGTGTGTGTGTGTGTGTGTGTGTGTGTGTGTGTGTGTGTAGCAGTTTGTGTAGCTCTAGAAATATAATCACAAAAGTACAACAATAGTCATCAGGCCAAACACATTACCAACAGTATACCCTCCTCCACCTCCACCCCTACTCTCTCCCTTTTTGTCTTTTTCTTTCTGTGAGACTGGGGACTTAATTCAAGGCCTTCACTTTATGGCTACATCCCTAGCCCTGTTTTATAATTGATTTTGAGTCAGGGTCTCACTAAATTGTTCAGACTGGGCTTAAACTTGCAATCTTTCTGCCTCAGCCTCCTGAGAGCTGGCATTTCAACTGTGAACCATCACACCTTTTTTTTTTTTTTTTTTTTTTTTTTTTTTGTGATGCTGGGGATCAAACTCCAGGGACTCATGTAAGTAGGTCAAGCATTCCACCACTGAGCTCACCTCTGCCCTTAACAGTTTATCTTTTAACCCTTACTACAATCTGTGAGGTTATCACAGATTGATAATGTTACCAACATTATCATTTCTGTTTTAGAGATAGTAAAATGAGGTATAGAGAAGTTAATAATTTTCCCAAGACCTGAAGCCTCTTAACACTCAGAAACTCCACCCAAGAGTGACTGAATAAGGCCTATCACTCCAAGGTGCATTCTCAGCCTTTCTGAACCTGACAGTACCCACGCCAACAGCCTTGCGCAGGGACCAGTGAATCCACAGCAGAGTAGCTTCTGGGTAGGGCCAGCAGGTCCCTGCTTAGCCTCGAGCACAGTGTACAGGCCAGCACAGGTCTCTAGATGGAACAACCTACTTCTAGACCTTCTTCTCACTGAGGATAACATCAAGGCCCAAAGAAGTGACTGGCTAGTGTCGGCGAGGTCATTAGAGGTGAGCTCACTTGCTAAGTTTTGTCATTTTGCTTTTTGGTCTTATATAGACACAGAACCCCTGGGACATAGCAGAAGCCTTGAGATATCTCAGAGGCAGGCAGCAATGCCACTCCACTGACTACTCCACATCCCTTGGTTTCATTCTTCAGTATATTTACTAAGGTCTTATTTCAAGTCCAGTATCCTGCAAGGGTAAAGAGAGAGGATAAAAACTCAGACTGGAGGTCTTTGTATTCATGATTTGAAGAATAAAGCGGCTGAGTTATAAAGAGGTCACCTCCACACACAGCCAAGCACAGCTTCATTCCACAAGGACTCACTGAGTATCTCCACAGGGCCAGGGAATATTCAAGCTGCAGTGATGACTGCCCTAGTTGGTATACGAGATTCATCTTTACTATCTTGTTCTCCTGATCCCTGCTAGCCACTCATCTAGTTCAACCATGCCAGGTCCTGTGACCAGTATACCCAGAAATGTCCTATGTAATCCAATAAGAAAGAAATAGAGTCCAGTATGTTCCATTACAAATACTATACTTATCTGAGGGTTTGGATTAACTCAGTGATAGAGTACTTGCCTAACATGCATAAGGCCCTGAGTTCTATTCCCAGGACTGGAAAAAAAAAATCTGAGTAAGTGGCAACACCAAAATACTACCTGTCCAAGGGTAGGGAACCTATGGCACATATGATACAATGGGCTGTTTGTATCACTAAAAGCTCTAAAAGGTTCACCATCACTGACAGACTACCTCTGGCAAAGTTACTGACTCTCTCCAAGTCCCTTCCATCCCCTCCAGAAGCTGCAGAAAGCCTGTGATGTAGGAGGAGAGCCAGAGACCCAAAGTTGCCCTGTCCCACATGCATGAGTTTCCATCAGGCTTCTTTCCAGCTCAAGTTGGGTCACAGGACCATCAAACCCCAGACTGGCACCACAAGGGCACTGACACACCCCTTTGTGCACCCCACAGTGGCTTGTGCACCTCTCCACTCACTTCTCATTGTATGTTTTATTTTATCTGATTTCACATGTGTTCCTGTGTGTGCATGTGTGTGTGTTGGGGATACACAGCCACCGCTTATACATTTTTATGACTCACATTCTTACCACTTGATCCATACGATAGCCTTAAACTTCCTTTCAAAATAAAGTCTACTCCCAGAAAATAATTGTTATGTTTTAAGCATGCTATACACATGAACTCCCTTGTTCCTCTCCCAGAACCCCATGAAGCAGGTACCTTTACTATTGTCTCTTGAAGTCACAGAGAAATTTAAGTCACTTGCCCAAAGTCACACACCTAGTGAGAGGCTTGGCCAGGATTTGAACTCATGGTATATCCCCAGCTCCTTCTCTTAAACAAATGCTATTGTTTTCACTTGATAGCTGCTCAAGATTCCTCTCAAATTTAGTTCTGCCTAGAGGAAGCTGTTTTAGAGGTCACATGTACTTCAGATGGAAGGAAACGGAAGAGAAAAGAAGGGAAGAAATCTCCTCCTGGACTGTGTTACCAGGGCTGGTCCAGAAAAGGGGGTGAGTCCTGGATACCTGAGACACCAGGCTATTATTAAATTCCCACTCCCTGTGTGGGAATGCCATATGGGCAGGGTGCTTTGGTGTCCTGGGAGGGAGACACCGGAAGTTTCATACTAAATGTCAGCAGGCTGTAACAGGGGAGCAGCTTTCAAATCCTCAGAGGCCACCAGAGCTTCACCTCAGATGCAGGACAAAGATCCTAGGGAATCTTGGTGGCGCAAGCTGTCCAAGTACAAGTCACGGTTTACTTTCTCAAAGTCTTTGGGATACAGTTCCAATCTACAATGATGAATGGAAGCTAAGCTAGTATCAGCAGTGTGTGTAAACAGCTATAAGCTGATTTCTCTTTCCAGACCAGTCTTGTTTGGCAGAACACATCTTCTTGGACACATCTATTGTCAGAACTCATGGGCAGTCTTGATGGTTCTCTAAGGGAACACTGCGGCCCATTCAGAGGACCAGGCCAGATAGGTGGTTCTCCAGAGGTGGAACTGGCTGCTGGCTGAGCCATCAGGCAGGCGTCCTTGCCCTTTCCAGCTCAGGACCTGGGTCTGCCCCTCCAGGCCCTGTCACAGGAGCTGGATCCAGCCACAGCATCTGTGTGGCCCTGGCCCTTCTCTTGATCATGCAGACACTGAAGGGACCCCTGGGCCTTGCGTGTGGCATTTCCACTAGGTTTCATGACAAAAACTTGGGCTGTTACAGCTTTCCAAACTATCAGAGTCCCAGTACCCCAATCAGACTACCATAGGCAAAGATATTAACGATCAAATCAGGCATTAGTGATGACACAGAGGTGTGGCAGGAGTCCTGAATTGCCTTCCAAGCCCAACACCGCTTCTGCGCCTTAGGGGCTGGGGGCTTTAGGGCTAGGTGTTGAGTCAGGGGCCTGGACTGGGGACCTGTATGTGACTCCTGCTCTGACTCTTGGCACCCTGGCCTCCTCCTCAGCTCCTAGCCTCCATATACCCGGTCGCAGACACGGGGATAATACGCAGCGGCTCTGGCACTCGACCTGCTTCCCTCCTCCTTCCCATCCATTCCCGCTGCCCAGGCGCCTCGCCCTCCCGAAGGTGGGGACAGGCTGTGGCCGCCGCATCCCCTGCGCTCAGCCGGAGCAGAACGCCCCCTCAGGGCAGCCCGGTGCCACTCGCCCGCTGCAGTTGGGTTGCGCCGCCGCCTCCAGGCCGGAGGAATTTTCCTCAGATCCGCTCGGCCGCGGAAGGGTGGCAGGGCTCGCATCCCCGCACGGCTAGGGAAGTTGGCGCCGCCGCGGGTCGGCCCCGAGCCCGCACCCCCGTCCCGCCCGTGCCCGGGCCACGGCCCCCGCCCAGCCCAGCGGCACTCACCGCGGGGTCCGCGCCTGGCCGGCCCTGCCGCGCTGCCATCGCCGCGCCCTCCGATCAGCTTCCCTCCCCGGTTATCTATCGGGCGACGCGGGGAGCGCCGGCGAGTTACGCGGCATCTGGCTAAAAAATACAGACACCCTCGACTCGGCTAGCCAGCCCGCCCCTGAGCCGGCCCGTCGCTTGCCGCTAGTGGGACCTTGTCTCGCTCTCCCCGCAGTCGAGTCGGGTGGGAAAGTTAATGCGAGCGTCCCCAGAGAGCAGCACTTGCTGCCAAGCCCTCGGGCAGCGGCGGGGCGCCCAGCTGCAGGTGCCGCCGGGGTGCTGCAGAAGGGGGCGCACAAGTCCAATGGAGGCGCTGAGCTCCAAGCTGCGCGCCTGCCCTGCCTGCCACCTCAACTGCCTAGCATGGCTCCCCGGGCCGACAGAGGCCAAAGTGAGCTCGCAGAGTCTATTTATGCCCATAACTAATTTACATGTTTGAGCTCTTCCATTGTGGCCTTGGATATCAACTCATTAGCCTATTCCAAATTCTCAAGAGGGAACCGAGACCCCCGGAGGTGGTCTCTTCCCAACTGCCCTGTTCCCTGCAGGAACATCCATTCCCGCTGCTGGATGTTCAGCATTTCTGAAATGCCACCTAGGGCGGGCCCTGAACTTCGCTCTAATTTTCTGCTCTAGGACTTAGAGGTCCTTATGAGGTCATTTGTTCAGGGACTACGGTCAAAAGAGTGCCAAGGCAGACAAAGTGTTAGGCTCCTTGCCGAAGTTTGAAATCATGAGCTTGGCACTATGTTCTCTTCAAGTAACAGTCTTGATGCAAACACAGTACGCCTTTCCGGAAGGGCTGTCAAGGTGTATAAATGAAGAAACAGCCCCAGGAAGTTACGAGTCAGGGCTAACGACACAAGTAAATATTAGGTCCAGCAGGCCCAAAGCCAACCTGACCCACAGTCCTTCCCCTGGCACTGGCAAGATTCCTAACAAGGATGTACTCTGTGCCAGGAAGAGAGAATGTGAAGGATGCCCCTGTAGGTTAGAAAAACCAAGAAGCTGTGTTACAGGGCAAGGTGTTCCTCAAAACCGTGGAAGTCCCAAGGAAGAGCAATGTGCAGATCCAGAAACAGCCAGCCATTGCCAGAAAGATTAATCCTGGACTGTCCTAGCTCCTCTCCATGTTAGGACAGCAACCACAGAATTCCCTAGGCCATGAAAAGAAACTGAACTGGAGGACAGACATACACTGGAAGGCCCTGGGAAACGCCTGGGCTTCTGCACCTGGTGTTGTATGGGCCGCAAGTGGCAAGTTGGTCATCATAGCACCTCTTCTGCCCCACCACACACAATGCTCAACATGGAGGCTCTAGAGGTCTCTCAGCCCAGCCCTGTTAGAACTGTCGCCCAGACCCATTAGACTTCACATAGGCAGCTGTGGGATGCATGATGGTTACCGGAACAGTCTAATTACAGCCAGCAGCATATCTCAAGGAATTTGAAAGGACTCTTGGAACATTAATATTTAGAGAGAGAGAAAAATGCCTTTTACAAATGGAAGATGAATGGTGTGATGACACTTTCAAAAACATGCATACAATTGATTCCCAATGAACTGACAAATAAATATTTTAAGATGGTTTAGATATAGTTAACACATTAATAACTGCATGTTTAAGATGCACAATTTAGGAAGGGTTGGCATAGGGACACCTCCAGGAAACCATCACCACAGTCAAGCTAATGAACGTGTCAGAATGAACATGTCAATCATCTCCAAAGTTTCCCGTCCATTTTGGTAATAATGCTTGCCTCCTGCCCTCTGGTCCACATCCCTTAGTATGGTCATTCTTAATTTAGATATTCTAACAGATTATATAGTAGTATCTCATTATGATTTTAATTTGCCTTTGCTTAATTATTAATAACTTCTTTTTATGTGCTCATCTAGCATCTATTTATTTTCTTGGGTGATACATCTGTTTGTATTTTTTGCTGTTTTTGTATTGGATTGTTTTCTTCCCAATAAGTTTTTTTTTTTTTTTTTTTTCTTTTTCTTTTTGAGACAGGATCTCACTATGCAGTTCAGGTTGGCCTTGAGTTCACTTTGGTAGCCCAGGCTGGTCTTGAACTCATGCTGATCCTCTTGCCTCAGCCTCCCACATGCTGGGATTACAGCCCAGTGAGTTTTGAGACCTCCCTATATAAACAATATCTTTCTCCAAGGTACAATTGATTGACCTCTTACAAGAGAAATATGCATAGTTTATAATGTTCACCGAGTATTTTTTATATTATACAATGGTATGGGTTACATAAAATTATGAAGAAAAAGAAAAGACAGTCCAAGTGGACCAAAAGCGGAAGGCAACCCTCCCCTCTGTGAATGTAGTAGAAGTTACTAAAGTAACAGCAAAGGACTTTAGTACTTGTGGCTGCTGAGAATCCTTGACATTACCCAAACCTTATTAGACTCAATGGCTTGAAGCTTAGAAATGTGAAGTGTCAAGCAAAGGTTAAAAGGAGAAGAAAGGATACAACTGCAGACATGTTGCTCAGTAGGACATGAGGTTAAGGAACTGAGAAGCTGATGCTAAGGAAGAAGGGGAGAAGGCAGGCATCCCTTAACCTCTCATCTCCTCAAACCTAGGAGTGGATCCAAGTACATGGTGCAGTCCCCAGGAGCAGAAGCCCAACACCATGGTTGTGTCAGAAGCTTCTCAGGGAAGAGCTGAGGTTTCCAGTTCATCCCCCCAGCCCCTGGCCTCACTCTTCCCTCTTACACCCTGTGTGACCAGCACAGTGCTGCTTGATCTTTGGAGGTAACAAATCATCACTTCCAAGAGTCCTGAGAAAACTTTACATTTTGAAATTACATCGATGTGGAAAGATTTAGATTGGACAGAAAGGGCCTTCAAGCTGGGGTGGGGAGCAGTATATGGCTTAGAAGATCTCATGATTCAGAAAGAGCTCCTTTGGGATAGCAGAGGAATACAACCCCTCATCCATATGGCAAATGGAAGCCCTGCGGATTGAGAAAGAGAAATCATCCCTTCTTCTGCACAGTGCCTACCCCTCCCCGCCTTGGCCCTCCTCCATCACACCCTCAAGGCACCAGTAACCATCTTACTCCTTCTCCAGCTCCAGGTTTTTTCAGCAGCAACACTGTAATTTTCCATGCAGGTATTTAATGTGCTAGGAGGTCTGCCAGTGAGAGCCACTGAGGTTGTACTAAATTCACAGATCCAAATTGATGGACTAAATCTAAGACTTGAGGCTCTCAGCAGAGTCTGGGCCACTCGTTCTACCCCACAGCTTCATGGGCTCTGCAGGCTTTTTGTTTTGTTTTGTTTTTTAACTAATTGCTAAATCCTTTTCCAGCTGAGTCTGTGCAGTCCCTCAGTACACAGGCTTGATGAAGCACTGGAGGCTTCAGTGGTGGAGTTCTATCCTCTAACCACATTAAGCCAAATCAGGAGGGGACCATGTCAGGAGAAGATTGGAATAAAATCCACTGGGCAGCACATAAAGGACATTGCCTGCTTCAGCATTCCTAGGCGTGCTGTCCCCAGGATGTGGGAACCTGAAGATTCTCAGTGATTCTTTAGCTCTTCCAGAAACTGGGAGAACACATTTGTTTTTTTTTTTATTTTTTTTGTTCAAAGAACTCCAAGTGAGTGGGGACTCAGAAGACTCTCTCGCTGAGATGCTTTGGAATCAGGGAACATGCTGGAAGAATACCAGTCTGGATGTAGGGAAGGTCTTCTCCCAAGGGACATAAAAGCTGAGACCTGGGGCAGGCCAGGAGTTCCAGAGGTCCTAAAGCAATGACTGTCCCATTTTAACCCACTTATGGAATCAACTAAACTAGGGACTGACTCACGACAGCAACATTATTTGCTTTTTCTAACAACTTTGTTAAATACTCAGTGTTAGCAAGTCTTGCTGCGAAGATGAGCATGTCTTGACAAGTGAAGCAACTTGGCCTCCATATCAGTATGATGAAAACAACTTTCCCTACCCCTCCATGTATTGCAACAAAAGAATATGAAGTGCTCAGAGTGGCTCTCGCACAGAGGAGGTGCTTCAGCATCGAGAGTCAACACTTGCCTCTCCCTCCCTGTCTTCTTCGCAAGGAAATCTGTGTTCAACCCCCTCCTTGGGTTATAAAGTATTATTACCCATACTGCTTCTAATCCAGAAATTTAGGGCATCATTACTGTTCATCAAGAACCTAAGGCCCATGAAGGAGAAGAGTACCCCAGAGTCATCAAAATACTAGCACAGCAACTAGATCTTCAGGTCTTCCAGTTTCTGTTTCCTTGGGCAGAAGAAACGCTTCTGACATGCATGTCCAGTTGAAGCTGTGTCCCCAAGCCCATGTCTGTATACAGTGAGACATGCTCTTGCCCTTTCTTCTATCTATTCTGGCCCTCACCCACCAGGGAGTTGCCCCACTCCCAAGGCTATGGACACCCCTGATAAGGGTGGCTCCCAGGAGCTCCACCCTCCCTGAGAAAGGCGGGATATTTATCGCCATAACCAGCCTGGGGAGCATGCAGATGACTGACAGGAGGATGTCACTCTTCAGTACCCATGATCGTACTTCCTTTTCCACTTTCCTGATTAATCAGGAAGGACCTTTACAGAATGTCCTATCCAAAATAACACTGAGGGGCTGGGGGTGCAGATCAATGGGAGAGTGTGCACTTAGCATGTGGGGCATCCCAGGTTCCATCCCTGATACCAAAAATAAAGAAATGAATGTTACACTGAACAGAATGAAAGATGTGGTTTGATTCCCTTAAAACTTTGCCACTTCTTTTTAACATTAATAAGAGATAGAAGAGAAAGAAGAACAGATAGTTTGGGTAGTTTTCCTACGTCCCTTTGAGCCCTTATGATCAATTAGGTAATGCTGGGAATCCGGCTGTCCTGCATGGAGGAATGGCAAGTGTTGGGTCTATTTAGGGAGGTGACCAGGCCAAGTGTCAGACCCATAGCCCTGGCACACATCTCCACCATGTTCCTTTTAAGAGGGTTGGCAGCCCTGAAGTCTATTTTTAAACCCACGAGGAAGGCAGTTCATAGATCCCAGAAAGGGCCAACATGAAATCAGAGATTACTGGTGCAGGGGGAGGGAGCATAGCTGAATCTCAAATTTTCTCTTCTTGCACATACAGGGTTCCCCTCCCTGTATGCCTAGGATCAGATATTGACTATCCTTCCAAAGGGATTGCTTGAGTTATAGGCCTATGCTTCGGCACAGCTTCAGTGGAATTTGACTCTTCATGAGTCCACGAGTTGGCAAAGAATCTTCTATGCCAGGTCTGTTTTTCAGTATTTGTTGTTGTTGTTTTGTTTTGTGCTTCAATACTCCTGGTCTCGGTATAAAATATCACTATGCTTTTATCAATCAAATCACATGTCCTGGAACTCCCATGCCCTCCAGCTATGAAGAGCCCCCAGGCAGGAGTTTAACAGCAGGAACTTACAAGGCAATCTGAGGTCCCTGATGGTTGCTGTGCTCATTCCTTTGGGAACCCCATCCTGCACTGGACAGCAGGGTGGGGAGTGGGCCCAAATGGCAAGTCTGCAGAGGACAGGATTATTTTCCCAATAGTAAGAAGCAAACAGCGATCCAAACATCACTGTGTCTCATCAAATACCCAGATGAAAGGAGCAGAATGTTTTACGTACGATAACAAATCTTAGCTCCAGTACTTGTTTCTTTTTGTGGATAGGAGATAGAATTGGAACTCCTGCGCTGGCAAGATGGCTCAGTGGTCTAAAGTGCCTGCTTAGGCAAGCTTAGGCAACTACAGGGACCTGGTTTGATCCATGGCACCACATACAGCACCAGCTCCACCCCCAGGGCAGGCTGAGCTGGCATATATATATATATATATATATATATATATATATATATATATATATATATGAAAAAAGAAAAACATTGGAACTCCTAAAGAACTTAATGTATAGAGCAGCACAAACAAATGTTTCCACAGAGAAGTCCTTGGGCTACCAAGGAAGTGAGGACAAGGTGTGGTCTCTGCTCTCCCTGAGGTGAACCCAGCACCAAAGCAGCACTTGCACAGGGTTCCAGACAGGAGCTGGATTGAGCTAAGTTGCCCAACTCAACTGAACAGAGCTAGAGGACTTGCCAAACCTGGTCAAAATGACAGACGCGAGTCTTAGCATGATGCTGGCCACACACCAGGGAATCAATAAATGTTAGCTCAACTGGATCTCCGTGAACCTATCCCCTTCTGATTTCAGAATGAGCCACATTTGTGCAAGATAAAAACAGTCAGATGTCCAGGCTGGTTGACTCAATTGTTCATTTGCTCACAAGCTGTGGAATAGCCATGGAGCCTCTGGCCTCTCCTGGGTAGGAAAATAGAGCTGCTTCCCACTCCAGAGCCCAGCGCATATGACAAAGCTTCTGCACCTCCCTGCCATTACTTCACAGTCTCCATTAGGATATCAGGGCCAGGAGCTGCTTTGCTTCTCTGCTCTCAGGGCAGTGAGGTCCAAAGTGCTTCTGTGGCTCCTGTCTCTTGAGTGGAGGGTGCACACTGGGAAAGTACATTAGCACAATCTTATGGGTTTCAGCCAACAGCAAGTGCACTGCCTCATGCCAACTAGCCATGCTCCTCCTTGTGTGTTGAGCTGGCTGCATTTAGAATTGACACTTCAGAACATATTGCTGATTGGGGAACCCAGAAAACATGCCCAAGCAGCCTTGCCAGCATGGTCCCTTTTACTACACCACGTCTGCTGCTGCCAAACATTACAGAAGCCTTCCTCTGCAGCCTGCTGGTGTGGGAAGAGCAACAGTATATTGGCAGGAGGAACAAAATCAAAGCCACACAGGCAGTGCTAGTATGGACACCTTTTTAAGAAGTTGCTAAATGAGTTTGAGTGATGCCAAAGAACCTTGTGAGTGTGGGATTCTGAAGGATGCCAAGGGTCGGTCGGTTCAGATGCCCTGGCATGGTGTGCTCCCCCGGGGCAAGACATGGTCCTCCTCTCCCTCAGAGAGACAATGTTGCCTTACAGGACCTAATGCCCCATCCAAGTGGGCCGGGCTCACCACATCCATTCCATGTCTCTGTGTGAACAGTTCTCCCTGAGGTAGTGTCTGGATGGGTGGCTCACTGCTAGCCACTGTAAGACCTGCCTGGGGTTCCTGGGTGCTTTTTCCCCACAGCCCACCCAGTCACTGCAGCAAAGCTGGGAAGACAGCTGCGGGTTGTCCATGAAAAAGTCCGGGGCCACAGGGAACTGAGGGTGTGTGTGGCCTCAGCTCTCCTTTAGAGACTTCTACAGAGTAACTCCCTTTCCTCCATTACCAGCACCCGATGGTAGGGGCCAGCTTCTGGCTACAGGCTGAGAACAAAGGCCTTCTTCTTTCTGGAGCCAAAATACTACAAACATCAACTTAATCCGTTCAATAGCCAACTTCCCACCACCAGTATCTTGCCATTTTCATAGTTTTACAATGACACAGGCTCCATCCTCCAAGATCCTCCTGAGCCCTTGCGACCTGCACTCAGCAGCTGCCCTGGAAACAAGCTTGGCCTCGTCTACTTCCTACTCTGGCCATCTCTTTAGTACCAAGCATGGAAGCAGGTGCCACACGTGCTATTTTCACACAAGACTCATCATATTATTCTTGAACTGAATTGAGACCATAGCTTTCTATTTAATCCTCTTGTGAATTCTAGCTTGTTGCTTTTCAGCTATCTTTTCATATAGTATTTATATAGCCTTTTTTATTTTAAAAAATTATTTATTTGGTACAGGCTCTCACTGTGCAGCAGCTTGGACTCGTAGTGATCCTCCTGTCTCAGCCTCCCTGGCACTGGGATTATAGGAGTGCACAAACACTCCAGTATTTGGCAGCCAGTATTGCGTGCCTGGGGTATTCTAGAGCTGGCATGGCATGCGGTACAGGAGATCAAACCCAGGTCCCTGCACTTGCCAGGCAGGTGCTTAGACCACTGAGCTATCTCCCAAGCCCTATGAACTTCTTTCATAATTATTCAAATTTAGAAGATGAGGAGGTAAGCCACACATCACCAGCTATATCCATACTTTATCGTGCAGAAAATTCCATCTCACTGGGTGAAGCTGATGGCCTAGGTCGCTCTCCTGTATTCACAGGAGAGCTGGATATCTCTGAACTGCACAGTAAGGAAGCCAGTCTTACCGGTCCTTTATAAACAGGTTGCTTTGCATCTTTTTAAAGAAATAAAAAGTTAGGGTTGTACTGTTACTCCTTTCCTCTCCAAAGCTCTAGCACTCTATGAACACACTGTTTATCCTCCAAAATCAACCTTGAAGTCCACTTCTATAAGCAGCTTTTCAAAATGCCTTTGGTTGAGACCCATGATTTTGAACTTCCAAGTAAGAAATGTCACATATTAAAGAAAGAATGAGCAGTGAATTGAGTATCACTAATCAAACAAATACAAACTCATTATTGTTTCCAGAATGACAAACTTAGTTCTTAATCTACAAAGGAGGCATTTCTAGGACTTTTGAAGTAAAATACCAAAATGTCAAATCAATATTTCTAAAGGATGATCATTTCTACTGTCCTCATTGGTCTTTAAAGTACTTTTTGGGTGAAGGTACTAGAGATCAAATATCAATATGAGGACTCCAGGGTGCTTAGCAGATTTTTCTGCATCTATTTTTTTCACTCACAGGAGAGCTGTGTAGCTGCCCTGCACAGCCTGAGAGCCCAACAGTGGACACAAGCAGCCTATCCTCATTTCTGCCCTAAGGAAGGCCACCCCCGGCAAAGGTAAAAGACATAGCTATGTGGCAAATATGTAGAGTTGAACATAATAAGACAATAATGCAGTCCAAGAGATTACCTCAATAGTGCACAGTGAATAGCAAACGAGACCTTCCTCCAAGGAGAGATTCCAGAGGGGCTGCAGGCTGAGTAACTATCACAGAGCAGTGAGATCTGAGCAGAATTGGAAATGATTTCTAAGTTTTGGGGCTTATGAGGCTGACTTAAAAACCACCAGTCTATACCACCATTCCATGTGCCCATGCCTGATTCTAAAAGAGGACCAGAGAGTATCCTGAGGTTCTGGACCAGATAGGTGGGCCCAGACTCCAACACCTAGAAACCACCCTATGTGTATGTTAGGTAGCAAAGTAAACAGGCCTCCTCTAGGGAGGGGTGTGACTACTATGGGAAAGGATAATTAATTCCAAACAACAGCATGGCTTTTAAGCTTTCCATCTCTCCTGTTGGAAAGTTCAAGGTAGGTCCCATTCTCATGAACGTTTTATACAAAGAGGAAAATGTGATGACTTTTAGATTCATTCATTCTTCTGAAAACCATCTGTGTGCCTACCAGGTGTCAGGGGCAAAGCAGACAAACCCTCCTCCCACAGACCTTGTGCTCCAAGGACAAGGTGGGGAGTGAGATAGAGGATTGAAGTGATCTGCATCCTCTAGAGATGTGGCAGGTGCCCAGAGGTCATCTAATAGGGATAGGGGCAAGACTGATGCTATGGTGTTGGGAAGCATTAGACACAGGGTCGTCTTGGAGAAGTTGGGTGACCTGTGCTTATGGACCTGAATGCAGGCAGGAACAGGGTCTATGGTGCCCAGATCTGCAGGTTATGAGGCAGGGGCTATCTTGGGAACTCTAGTGCCATGCCCTCCTCTCCCATCATCAGGAGAAGGCCCTGCCTGGTCTGGAATGCCCTCCTTCCTACCTGCAGATGATGCTCATGAGAGACAAAGCTGGAGGCACAGGAAGAACCAAAAGGAAATAAATACAATAGGTAACATTTCAGGGGTACTAGGCACTTTTCTATTCCCTTTGCACGTGGTAACTTTATAAGACAGGTGCTCTACTTGCCCTGATTTACAAGAACAGAGGGGCACAGAGAAATTAAGCAACTTGCCCAGGATCACACAGCAAAGAAGTGACAGGAGTTAGATTTGAACTCACCTATTGTAGATATTCTGTGCTAGTGCCTCAAAGATGTGGATAGAGAGACTACAGAAGTACAGAAAGTTCAGGAACTCTAAGGACACTCCAGCAGATTAAAAAAAAAAGACCTAGCATCTGGCTGGAATAGACCAGGAGCACGTTGGGAAAGGCTCTGCTCCCTCTTAGCCTCCTCATAGGTTGCACAACAGCACTCTGTCCTGGCCACTTGTTCAGTGAGTTAACTAGCATTACCAAGAGACTACCTCACTCTGGGTTTCTTGGGATGCTGGTGTCGAAGACAGTGGAAACTGGAGGACTAACCCCCTAAGAGACCTGGCTTTATCTCCCCAGATTTCTAACCAAGAATTTTCAACTATTGCCTCTTAGATTCCAACTGAACTCATAGACAGCATCAACACTTTCCACAGTCTATAGGAGTTTGTAGAGTTACTAAAGTGATGCATATAGGATTGCAGCACCCCTCACACTTTTCTGTGCCAGGAGAGGGAGGGAGACATCCTCCTGTTGCAACCCACTCCAGGGTTCAGGGAAGGCAACTCTCCTTGACAGACTTTGGCCAAAGCTTCTCTGGCCACAAGGCCATGATTTCCCTGAGTCTGAGTCTGAGTGGCTTCTGGATCACTCAGGTCACCACACTAGAAGGGAGTGTGTGTGTGTGTGTGTGTGTGTGTGTGTGTGTATGTGTGTGTTTAGCACAACTTCAGACCAGGTTAGAGGGTGGTGTGGAAGGCAGAGAACTGACAACTCCCTGACTTTCTTCAGGAAAGTATGTTTCTAGTTCACGACACATTATTTATAGGAATAAAGGCAGATGGATTGGGGAGAGAAACACTACAAACAAATCAAAGATGGCTTTGGCATTTCACTTGGGAGTAAGTTTCCCTGGAGAGCAGATGAGCTCCACAGCCAGAAGGCACAGGAGAAGTCGCACAACCCTGTTGGATGTTCAGCCTGTCTCCCTCCTAGAAGAAACTGTCACTTTCTGTTTGAACTGGGAACTCCCCTTGGAGCTGCAGAGAGGAATGAAAATGCATCCTGCAAGGTTCTTTAGGGGTAGAATAGGACTCTTTGGGGTCAACCGTGCCCTGCCTTCCATGCTTTCCTAGAACATCAGCAAGCCCTGTGCTGTACACAACCTCTCTGTCCCCCTCTCCCCTTCCCCTCACAGATCAGGACTCCTAATTGGAAGGCTATCATGTCAGTCAAGTGACACCTCTAAGGCAGAGTGCTGCCTGCATCCGTGGGCCTGACCCAGCAGAGCTGCTTGGACACCATATTACAGAGACTAAGTCCTCTATTTTAAGCCCAGCACTATCCATAGCACATCCCCCAGGAGTCTGCACAGATGGCCCTTGTCATGATGTCTAGAGTGGAGACCCCAGGAGAAGGGAGCACAAGGCCTAGTCCAGGTACATTCCTCATGCCAGGGAGGGTGGACACAGATGTTACTTCAGAGTCCATCCTGAAAATAACAGGCCCGGGATGGGGGCAAGAGCTTGGGGTGAAGAGAAAAGCTGCTCCCCTGGAGGCCCCTTCATGTCACCTCACATGTCTGTTATCTTTGCCTGAAGCTAGCAAGCCATTGAACCAGTCCACTCCTATTTCCACCTTGACAAAATGAGATCTTTGTTCCCAGTAGGGACATCATTTTGAGTGTCACACCCAACAGAAATGGGTGGCCTAGAACACTGCAAGGCCTGCCCCATCCTCAGCAGGGACAGGGGCCACCTGTTTGGAGCCATTGCATGTGATTTGAGGTTTTTGATGAATTATATCTGGGCATTTCATTTGAATCAAATAACACTGCATAAATTAATTTTTGCTTCATCTTGCACACTTGGAAAGAGAGCTTCTCTAATTACCTAAGCAAATCTAAGTAAACAAGATATAATTCTGGATCACAAATTAGATGAAAAGATTCCATCTAGTTTTATCTTATAAAACTGTAGGTATTTCTTTGACTTGATTGTTAGACATCAACTGACCAGAAAGTCCCAAGATTCCTAAGTACTGTATCTAAATGGCACACATATTTCTAAAATATCCACTCTGGAAAAGCTTCTTTGCTCATTCCAAATCCATTTCGCCTGATTGAATGATTTTCTCATTTCCATAGAGGGCTGTGAAACCAACCATGCAAACTATCAAAGCCCTACAGGCATAGGAGGAGAAAGGAATTAGACAACACTGAGGGAAGTCAGCCTCAGCTAAGGAGGGGGCCTCAGTGAAACACACATGGAACTTTCGTTGCTCAAACTAATTCCTTTTGGGTAATCATGATTCCCCGGGTAATTATGAAGTGGTCACTTGGAAGGTTACCTGGGCCCTATTCCTTGTTCCTGCTCCAGGCAGGCCTTGGAACAAATCTTTCCCCTTTGGCAAAGTCTCATCATTGGAACATCTTCTTCCTCAAAAAAGTGGGCTCTGCTCTTTGCCCCTGCCTGGTCCTGGGCTGGGAATATCACTGATGAATCTCTGCTCTTGCCGGTGTGTCATGCTAACAACTTGAGACTTTGTTTCAGACCCCTGAGCCTTTTCTTTCCTTCTGTTACTTCAAAAGATCTTCCAGTCATGGTACCAGACTTTCTGCTTGCTGACAATCTTCCTACATACACCATCCAACCAACAGAGTCTCTCCTATAATGAAAATCTGCATATGATGGGGTCAAAGTCCATATTCCCAGGAATGTCAGCCCTATGTAATGTCACCCATTTCGGTGCAAAATGTGTGCTGGACAAGTAAAACTGAAAAATCCAAACATTGTCATTCGGGATTCATGAAATAAGGAGCGATTTTAAAGCTCTGAGTGAACTTGGACAAACCTAACTGGCATATTTAATCCAATGTTTCCTCACAGCGATTGATTCTAAAAGTCTTCATTTGCTTTTACAGAGCATGCTTTGGGAAATCCTGACCACCTTCAATCTGACTTCAGCCAGGCTAAGACTATAGCCCTTTGGGGTCATCTGTTTCCCCCTCTGCTCAAACAAAGACTTTATGCATTACAGTGACTGTATGTAGTGTGTTCCATCTTAAAGCAAAGCAGCCTTTCAGGATATAATTAATCAGCTTCCTAGCTTTCTTTACCACCTTTTGTGTGTGTACTTTGATATATAAGTTCTGTCTTCAGGACAGGCTGTGATAGTTTGGCACCACCACCTACTACAAGCATAGCTTCTCCCAATGGAAGCCTGTCATCCCATTCACTGACACATAGGGAGGTCAGGGCAGAAGCTGGAGACGTTTCCAGACACTTTCATTGTTTATGTGTGTCTGATATATTCAGTCAAAACATTTTTGTGTCTCTCACAGAAGTTTTATGCATGATGTTTTTCACATGCGCTTGGAAGCGAACTACTTAAACCCCATGGTGAAGCTTTTGCAAATTAAATAAACAGACTGTAATGCTGTTGTTTTTCAAACTTACACACACATGAGGTGGCTTTGGCTTTGTGTTCAAAGGAGAGAGGAGAGCCCTACACACAAGTGTTCTAACAAGGATTTGTCAAAGAAGAGTGGCATTGGCCCAGGGCCAGACTTTCCAGCCCTGGAGTCAGCATTTGGTGTGGGAGCTTCCAGGAGTCAAGGGGGCCCATGTCCCTGGAAAGAGTAATGCTGGCCTTTGTCAGCCCCATTGTGCTTCCTATTTCTGCCACTCACACAAAATCAGAATAAGGCACTAAATAAGGACTGAGGCCAGCTGGGTGTGCTAATGTATGCCTATAATCCCAGCTACTTGGTAGGCTGAGGTGGGAGGATCACAAGTTCAAGGCCAGCCTGGGCAAGTCAGTGAGGTCCTATCTCAAATAGGGTTGGGGATATGGCTCAGCACTTGGGTTCAATCTCCAATGTTGAAACAATCAATCAGTGAAACAAACAAACAAACCAATAAACCCAGAAAACCAGGCTCCAGGATCCTCTTCCCTTCCTCAGTCACATAGCCTTGAACAAATTCTCTGCAATTCAGTGTTCTTCTCATCATGTGTAATGACTCATAGAGTCATTGCAGAGATTGAACAGGTTCATGCCTGTGGGCATATGAGTGGGGCGCAGGAAGTATGCTCAAAAGGCTGCTTCCTCCCAGTTTACTCATTCATGTCTTTTCCCACTGCTTCACTGTACCTACTAGGAGACAGCCTCCACCACATCTGCTTCAGACTACTCAATGTCTTCCTTCCTGTTGGCCACTTCTGGTTCCCTTCCACTAACTTGCACACTGCCCCAAGTCATCACCTGACCCATGCCAACATCCTGCTGCTGCCCTGTTCAGAGCCCGGCACACCTCTGGGTCCTTTAAGTCCGCACAGGTGTTGGCCAGGTTCTTGGGTCTTCACCTTCACCTCTACTTTGTGTTTCAAATTGGGGGTCTTTCCCCATGTTGTCTCTACCAGCTCTTACTGCCCACTCTTGGACATCCATGTCAAATTTACCCTTTGGCTGCTGTCTTCATGGGATGTCCCTGGATTTTGTCAGATGCAACACTCTCTCCCTCATCTGAATTTCCAAAGCAGTTTCCCCTGTGGGACATCCCTTTGTCATTTTGGACTCTCACTCACCCCATCTCCTCTGAAAGGCTCAAAGAGCCGCCTACCTCATATCTATATCTCCCAGGGCTGTGCCCATCTGGTGCACTGAGCAGAGTGCTTATCAGCCTGGAAAATGCTGCAAAATGAGACCAAAGGAGCAGGAGGGGGCAAGTTGGGACAGGCAAGTTATCAGGCATATTTTGGAGGGAGGCCTGTAAGTGATAGGCCAGGTGAGGGGCCCTTGCCTACAGACCTGCACATGTCTCCACCTCCAAAAGAACTTCCTGGAGAGAAGATCCTCTAAGCCAGGGACCAGAGACAGATAGCACTAGTTCATGGTTGCAATGTCTCTGAGCAGGGGGTTCCTTTTCTGCTAAACAAACAAAATTAGATGCCACCAAGCAAAGCCAAGACATGAGAACCCATCTTAGGCTTGGTCTACTTTTTCCAAGCCATCTTACTTGGAGCAGCGGGTGGGCCGGCATGGCTGCCCCATCCTGAGGCATCACTCTGCAGCCAGTACAACCAGAAGCAATTGCCAATTCTGCTCAGCTCTTAGCACTAGACCACTCTGTGAGGGCAGGGTCACACCTGAGGACATGCTCTTCACATGGAGAGTCAAGTTCCTTGAAAATTAATTGAATTTTCAAAATCGCACTAGAAGATAAGCTATATGGAGACTGAAAATCCAAACCTCCCAACTTAGTTCATTACTTGTCTACAAATGTTTTTTAACCAAAATGGAAAAAGATTTCAGTTCTAATAAAAGGCTCTATCTCCAGAGGCTGCCATGAAGAAAATGAGGGATGTGGAAACAAGTTCCCATGGTAACTGCTCAGCACAGCCATCAGACATAGGTCCATGTCTTTCAGACACATGCAGGAAGTCTGGAGTGGTGTTTATTGAGCATTTTTAAAACACTACATGCATTGATGTAGTGTGAGAGATACCCTAAAGTAGGGACAGATGACTTGCTGAAGGAGGGCCCCAGCCTGGAGGACCAGAGGCTGGGGTAGGATCAAGGGTGGTGAGCAGGAAGCAGATCTATTGTGGCCAACAGAGGCAGTAGAATGGGGTGTGGGGAGGATAGCCTAGAGGCTAGCTGCCTGACTTGTGGGGCTTCCACTTTGAAGAAATGAACAGACAGTTCTATGCTGTGAGTGGCCATGAATGACAATGCTAGGCAAAGTGGATGCATCTCAGACACAGTTCTACCCTGGGAGAAGGAACTGGGTTATTCTTCACTGAGTTCAGGCCAGAAGAGCTTGATGACTCAGGTACATACCTAACTCCTAGCCCAGCACTGAAGTAGAGAAGAGAGAAGGAGTTGAGAGTACATGACACAGGATATTGTGGGAGGGAACCCAACAAATCAACACGTGAGCTATGACACAAATGAGCATCAGCGATCCTAGAGAGACAGGATGCCTCTCCAGCAGGAGTCAGAGCACAGCTTGTGTGATGGAGGCTAAAAATGAAGAAGTAGGAGACAGAAAGATGATAAAAGGAAAGCAGCAATGGCTCAGGAGCAGCTGAGTCAGCCCATCTCCCAAGATGCCCCCAACCTTCACAGCCCCCATGCCTATTGTCACGGTGTCACCTATAACTCAGCAAATGGCTTCAGAACGTGCTCTGCATAGCATCCCAGCAGCTGCTGTAGGCAGGCCAGTGCTGGCGTCGTTGGGCAGTGACACTCATTTTCTATGCTGGTGTTGTTGATTCAGCAATTTGTCACCAACAGAATGCTCTCGGCTCTGGCACAAATGATACATCGTGCCTTACGCAGGCTTTGATGACACATTCTTCAAGAACATTTTGCCTCCTGTTTCTCTGATTGCACACTTTGCAGGACCTTAGTTCTAACCAATGACTTGGATTTTCTCAATGGGGAGAATTCATGGACCAGAGAATATGTACAAGGCCACAGAGGAGCAGCAGGTACAATCTGCTTCCCATTTCACGTTGTCCTGCTAATGTGCACGCTGCAGTAGTGAGTGGAACTAGTGTTCATTCAGTCTCCAGACTCATGTGCAATGGTTATGCCTTGAGGTCCAGGTAGGAGGACTGGATCCAGACTACAAAGCACGTGCAGAGTAGCCAGTCAATACTTGGACACCAGCCTGATTTCAAAGCCCTTCCTAATTGCAGGAATACCCAGTTTCCTCATCTTTATTTATTTAATGTATTTGGTATACTATGCAGGTTGGACTCATAGTGATCCCGCTATTTCAGCCTCCCCAGTGCTGGGATTACAGGTGTGTGCCACCATTCCTGGTTTTGGTGGCTGGCTTGGTGTGCCATGTTCTGGACCAGCATGGCATTTGGTACTAAGGATCAAACCTGAGTCCTTGTGCTTGCCTAGGCAGGTGCTTAGACTGCTGAGCTATCTTCATAGTCCTCCTCATCTTTAATATGTAGTAGATCTGTATGTAGTTGCCATATTAAGTCAGTTTAATCACATAGCATCACAGCTGAGACAAAATAGCTACTCAGAAAAGTTAATTATCTCCCATTACCCTTGCTCTTGGACCTCATAAATCCTCACCTGGAAAAGGGTGATGTTTTTAAGTGGATTCCATTCTAATGTAGCACCCCCCACTACCTTGCTACAGTGAGCTTTCTGAAACACAAATCCGACCTTGACACTTTCCTACTGGGAAACATTTGCTGTTCCCCCAACATCCACAGAACGAAGTCCAAAGCACTGGGCTGCTATTCAGAAACTTGCCACGCCATTCCCAGCATCCTTGCCCCCTGCTGCTCTCCACCTTCTTTGCATCCCTGAACACTTGGGCCATGCACCACAGACACACACAGAGCTTCCCCTCCCCACTGCCCCTGTGCTTCCTAGTTCTGAGACTCTGTTCATTCTTCAAAGTGCATTGAAATTCTTTTTCTCTAAGAAGCTTCCATGGTGAACTCACTTCTTTCCTTCACCAGAAAAATAATTCAAGGGGTGAATTCCTCATCTCACCTCCTGTTGTGTTGGTTTCATCCACTAGTGCAGTACCTACCACTTGCTGAAGGTCAGGGACTGTGTCATTTATTTCAGCTTCCTATTCTGTAAATTCTGTTGACTTAAATAAAAGATGTGTTGAAAGTATGTTTAAGAGTTCTTTAAAATTTCCTAAGTTCCTAGAATGTTGCAAGTTATTGATACAAAGAGCCTATAATTCCAAGAAAAAAAATATTTTCTGAAATGTGAGGCACTGATCTCATATATCCTTCCAACAAACCTAGGACAAGCAGAGGAGGAAAAGGTAAATTATGCATCAAGCCCAAGGACCCAGAAAGTGGCAGAGCAAACACTCAGATTTTCCAGCTACAAAACCCACAGGTCGGACATCTGCTGTGCTGCTGGACCCCTGCATGCAGTTCCAGCCAGAATTTAGGTCCCACTTGGGCAAGGTCACCTGCCCCAGCCTTGGTGCTGGGATTGCAGATGAACAATAACACAAAACAGTGTCAGCACACTTAGAACGGGAGGACAGAACATGAGCAAGTCCCCTCATTGCCCTACTCTAAGTCAAATGTGTCCTATTAACTTACACACTTCAAATTGTGACAGGCCAGACTGTCAGATCAGGTCTTTGGATGGATGAGGACTACAAAGGAACTAGAAGTCCGGTGTCATTGTCCTAAGCAGGGAAGCAAGCTTATCCTTCCCAAGTTACCTGGGTTCCAGCCCCTCTTCATACTCTGTCCATCTAGGTACTCTGAGTACCACTCTCTGTCTCACCTGACCACAAATGTACAGCTCAAGACCCTAGCAGAATAGTTCAAGTGCATGCAATTAATGAACAACTTTCAGAGGCAATTCCTCAAAGAACCTATAGACTACTCTGCAATGGTACAATCTGGACTTCATGGCAGATGTGTGATGAAGGTGTCCAGAACTGAGGAATTCACATCACTCCAGGGAGACTGAAATGTGGGGACTCAGGGTACAGATGTGGATGTACCCTGTGGATATGGAGATGTCACAGAGAAGTTAGGAGAGGGGAGGACCTAGCAGCTGAGTTTTTTGAGCAGCGGGACTCTAGTGATTGCCCTCCTTGATCAATAGCTAGGCCACCAGGGAGCCAAGGAAAAGGGTCGGCCCAACAGTAGCTTCAGGGTTTAGTTTCCACAGGCATTAACTTCCGAAGGAAATTGAAACCAGGTGCTCTGTCTTCCAAAATAATGCTTTGCATCCCACTTCTGGAGAGGCCAGGGCAGTTTTGTAATCCCTGTCATCTCTGCAGGGGATTAGAGAGGGTTCCCCCCTGCCTTCCAGAGACAACTGGGGCCTGGCACTACACAAGAAAGGACAGCACTGCCCAGCTTTCCAGTGGGAGAGAAGGGCTGGGCAGTGTTTGCGTGCTTGTCTCTAATCAGGTGACATGTGCGGCTTTCATCCGCTACACTTTCACCACAAGCTAATAGACTTGAGTGGCTTCTGGTAAAGCCCATTAGTGGTGGAGCCACTTCCTCCCTCCATGGGCTTCCCTTCCTGTGTTAGGACAACAAATGCAGGCAATGAATTAGGCTCCACTTGGCTGCCAGCCTCAGAGAGAGGGCAGTGATCAAGGGAGTCCAGAGGCAGTGGCCAAGGCCGTTCTGCTTC
>PVKN010006898.1:0-27613 GCA_004027915.1 Capromys pilorides
ATTGTTTTCCTCAGTCAGTCTTTACTTATGTTTACACACAGATTTATAATTTCGTCCTTCCATTTAGCAGCCTAAGTTTCCATCTGGAATAATTTTCTTTCTTGTAGACTACACACTTTGCCATTCTCATTATATGAGTCTGCCATTAACAAATACTTCCCTTATATTTGTATGATTTTTCTTTTTACTTTGAAAAAGGAGGGGTGGGATTTGTGAGTGGTGGGTTCTTTATTTAGAATATAGAGTCTACATTATTTTCTTTCAGCATTTTCCAAGTACAATTCTTTCCTATGAAGGTCAGCTGCCAGTCTTCTTTGGCTCTTCTGACAACCATTTGTCTACCAACTTCTTGCAGTCAGGGTGCTACTGACACTGTCTCTGTCTTTACATTGTAGCCATTTCATTATGTTCAACTTAGGTATGACTTCTTGTTGCTGAACATCTTCTGAGTTAGTTTAAAGCTAAACTGGGGTCCTTATAATCATGTCTGTTTCTAGATCATTCTTGCTTCTTTTAGGCAGCCCTTCTGTCTCAACACAAAGCAACCAGATAACAGCCTCCTCCCTCTGCCTCTATCAATTTTCAATCCAAAACCCCGAGTCTCGTTTTCCTATTAGAAATAGGAAGCTTTTCAATGTGCCTCCACTTAGCTCTTTGGCTGCTTCCTCTGGAGTTTGTGAACCCCTCCAAAGCAAAAATATCTCCAAATAGAACAGTTACCTCCTGAATTTGTTTCATTCTCAGATCTTCACAGTGGAATTTTTTTCTTTCTTGTTATCATTCCCACATTTTCAAGTAGAGTTTTAAATATTGTGTCCAGCTTTTCTTTTCTAGGTTTTTTTTTTTTAACCAGGGATTGACCTCAGGCCCTTGCTCTTGCCAGGCAAGCACTTATTCTACTGAGTTATCCCCCCCAGCCCCCTAGCTTTTCTAATTATCTATTTTTTATTAATTTTAATGAAAAGATATAGCAGTGAGACAGTTTCACAATAGGTTAGTAGGTTACAATAATTAATACATTGCATGTTGTTGTCTTCATAGTAGTTGTTCAGAGTACAAGATGCAGACATAATGTTTTATCTAAACACTATTAGTACAACTCTTTCTTCTCATTGAACAAAGAAAAAATAGCTGTATATATAGTCCAATAACCTATGCTAGTAATGAGTTATCAGTACAACTGGCAATATTGAAAGCTGTTGACTTGAGCCTTTTACAGCTCAGCATATTAATATGGCTTTCTTTTTATACCTTGTGGTTAGATTTTCCTGTGTTTAGATTATCTTGGTTAAGACCAAGATAATGCAAGACTACATAACAAAAAATAACGCAAGACTATATAACAAAAAAATGTAACTTTTGTATCTGACAAGGTCAGTCAAATCCCCTCAGGATTTACCCTGAAATGATGTACAGTGGTTTATAGATCTTTTGTCAGTGTCAGTCATCTGGATGAGTCACGACCATTGCTCAACCAATTTGCTCTATGTGAAAGCCTGAATATTTTCTCTCGAGGTGACTCTCCTTAGGCCCACTATACATGGTCAATCCCTTTCCTCTGTGGCCCCATAATCTCCTTGAACAAGAAATTTGGGACACCACTGTGTTATAGGATGTTACAGTAGAGGTTCTCTTATGTCCTAAGTCCTCACTGACCTTGAAGGATTAGAGTCAAAATATTGGCTACCCTTGTAGCCCTTCTTTTTCTCTAATATTTTGGTCTGCAGACTTAAGTTGTTAACCCTCCAGAAGAGAAGCTTAATGATACTTTCTAGTTGTCTTTGCTGGAAATTGTCCAAACTACATAATCTCTCACTCACGCAGGACAAAGTCTTGTGTTTCCTCTCAGAAGAGTGACATCCACATTCAAACCAAGATGAAGCTACCAAGTGGTTTCCCCACTAGACAAGTGATGCACTGTCTCCAGTGGCCAGCTGGCTCACATCTGATTTATGACAGCCCATTCACTGCTGGCACATAGGGTTGACACCCTTACCTAATGTCTTTCCAAAACAGAGCAAATGATAAACATTCCAGTAAGCTACTGTTTGATGTTCTTGGGTTTACTTCTTCTAAAACTTGCTTGTATTTTTCAGTGAATGTTCACTATTCACCATGTTCCTAGGAGAAAGCCTCTAAAGGCTTCCTAAGGTTAGCATCACTCTGTTTTCCATGTGCCTGGAAGATCAGGGTCCAGAGCTCCCCACTGTGCATATAGACAGGGAGATGTCTTGTGTGCCAGTCATTGGAACCGATCACTCCATTTCTAGCCAGTTATGATGTGAGGCCAGGAGTGTAGAAAGGGAGGACTGAAAGCCCAGTGATTTACAAACAGATGCACATAGCCTATGGGTGGCAGGGCCCACAGCCACAGTTGCTGTCAGCATAAGCAGCTGCCTTCTGCATGCACACAGAGTGAAAACAAAACCACAGAAGACAAGGTAATGGATTGGACTCTCCCTTCCCTGATGAGGAACCTATGTGCTAGCATGTTCAAAAGAGGCCTTATTAAAGGGCATGGGAGTGGAAGAAAAGCCTACCAAGATTGCTAGATTCCCTAGGGAAGACATGAGTCTTCAAAGAATGAACTATCTTCCTTTTCTCCTTTCATTTCAGAAAAAAAATCAGAGTATAACTCATCTATGCAAAGTAATCTTCGCCTTCTGGAGGAAGCATGTCCCCAACTGTGGCTCAGAATACAGTTCCCGTGGTTAGGCTACTTCCCTAGACTATTTATTAATGTTATGGCCATGGGCAAATTATTTAATTTCTCTGTGTTGCATTTTCCCTAACTACAAAGTGGAAATAACAGTGATACTTACCCCAATGGGCTGTGGTGTGGATTTAATAATGTAATGCATGTAAAATACTAGAATAGTGACTGGCATGTTGAAGAATCCAAATAAATACTGCTATTCATCATTAATTTGGTTTATTATTATAATTAGTTAATAATACTCTTGTTTATCTTGTGCCTCTCAGAGCCCTGGATTTCTTATCTCAGCTTTGCACTCTCCTTTAAAGCTGTAAACAAATTATCTTCATAAATTTTTTTCTTAGTTGCATGTGAGGATTACACTAATGTTTCCAAATTTTGCTGTTCATTTCCAAAAGCTCTTTGAAGACACATCTTCCTAGGTTCCACCCACAGAGATTCTAATTGATTAGGTTAGGAGTAGAGCTGGGATATCTGTATTTTTTAAACCCATCAATAATTATAATATGGAAAAAATTTGAAACTATTTTTCCAATTGTTAGCATATGTGAATTGTACAAACTGCTGTTCAAGCATCAGTAACAACTAGGCATTATGAAAACCTTTACACTATAGACTTGGCAAATGCTGCAGTCCTTGGGAACTTTTGGAATGCCTCTGTTTGACCCTCCTTTGGATGGGTCTCAAAATTGTCACCATTCTTTGAGATTTAATAGGCTGAGGTTTGGATTCCCCATGCAGTGGGCATTCTTGTAGGTGCCAGATAGCTCTGCTATCATGACTCAGCTCTGTCATCTCTTCAGTGTGTGGCAGAAGTAGGAAACCGGTGACCCCATGGCAATTACAGTGTACCAACTTGTGAAAGCTGCCCACAATCACAGTCAGTGGAGACTTAAAATAAGAGCTGGATAGCTTTTTAAAAACCTTGGGCTTGTGCAATAAAATCCAGGTTCTTTGCTCTTCTTTTATAAAAACATAAGTGGAAATATTTGGGCCTGTTTTCATTTGAACGAGTTTGGTTGACATAGGGCAAACATCCACAGGAGCTACAGCGTTCCTCGCCCTGTCCCTGGGTTCATTGATTCTCTCTGCCTCTCCCATGAGCTTATGCTTTCTAAAGGACTGAGGTGAGCTGGCCTTTGTTGGAATGGATGCTGTACTGAGGCCCAGAGGCATGAGTTTGTGGCCGTGATGCTCTGTTCTGCTCATTGTGTGTCCTAGGTCATATCTTTGCTCCTGGCTGGGCCTCTACTTCCTCTCCACTATATGTAGGGAAGATTCTGGCCCTTTTATTTCCCCCTGAATGTCCTAGAAGGATCTGAGAGGGACAGCAGGTGAGCCCTTGACCACCCACTGTGGAAAAATAAGGAACCGTTGCTAAATGATGATTCTCTATTACCTGGCATTTGCACCTAACTGGAGATGAATGATCCCTGAACAAGTTCTGATGGGAGAAAATTTTTGAATGCAATGAAGTAATGGAAATGGATGGCAAAAGAGGGGACCTCATGGCGAGAAAAACATCTAAAACTGAAATGCTAAAGCCTTCACTGAGTCTTCAGTCTTCCTGTGGAAGCTTGGGGAACAAGAAAATTCCTCAAAGCTGAGATCCTTAAGGGCTTGGGAACCTGATAAGCACATAAATCCTAACAAATGTGCCTTTGAGCAACTACTTACCTCTCTAAGCCTCTATTTCCTCACTTGTAAAATGGGGGTTTTAGAATCTCTCTTGCAATGCAAGCTGTTGATCTAGTGTGATAATACATGTTAAATACCTAAAACATATTTTAAATGTCCAATAAATGGCAGCGGCTCTTATTAACTCCAATCAAGCGTATGCTAATTGAACCACTGGCAAACAGGGAAGTAATTAAGAGAACAAGACATATTGCTAGTGGATATTTCCTCATTAGAGAAGAACTTTTTGAAAACTGTAAGGGGCTCCCTTTACTTCCCATGGCACAGAGGTGGCTCAAATCTAAGTTTTGTTCCCAGGATTTGCCATAAACTTTGTCTAATACCCAGACACCCATGCCCACACCAAGAGAAAGTTCTGAGAACCAGAGCAGCATTAGCATAAGAAAGTGTGTGCAGTTGGACCTGAGTATGTTGCCCCTTCATAAATCCTTAAATCTTAACCCCATTCAGCCGCAAAGGAGAGATCTGGGTTCAAAGAACAGTCATTAGTTACTTTCTCTGCTTGCTACTTCTTGTCACCACACATCTGCATACCAAGGCCAGAACAGCAGAGGTTGCCCTGGACTCCTGAGGCTGGAACAAATCAGCATCCTTGGAGCCAGCCCTGTTTTGGGAACTAAACTTCCTTTTCTTTCCTCCGCCAATGAAATGTTTCTGTTCCAGCAAGTGTTTTCTCAGTGAGTCCCTTCCTAATGCAATTCCATTTGATTTTCACCAAGCAGCTCCCAAAGGCGATGCTGAACCCAGCATTTTAATTCCCGAACCCCAGCTTTCTGGCAGGAGCTGTTCCAGATGCATCTTTATATCCAGTAATCATACATTTAACCAGAGTGATTGGCGTAGCACTCCCTCCCTCTCCACCGTTTCTAGCCCATTAGCCTTATTTGTCTTCCATGGAAAGGCTCCTCTTTGGAACCCTGCCCGATCAGTGAATGTTCAAGTCCATGCATAAATCCTCTGCTTCACACGTGCACAGATACACTCGGCCCCGGGGCTGCAGTGGAGCAGCAGATCCAGCATTTCACTTCTCGACTTCAGCCCCCACTGACAAAGTACTCAGACGCTTCCTTCCTTCTTGCCTTTCCTCTTTCTTCCACCCCTCTCCTTCTTTATTGTCTGTTTTCCCTGAAATAGATTAACTTTTCTTTCTTTTTCTCGTTAGGCATGGTAGGACCTTTGGCATAAAGGGGACTTGAGATTCTCATAAATGCTCTCACTTGAATATTTTGGAAAATCTGCCAGCCCAGAGGATAGCATGTGTCCTCAGCACCTTTGCTTTGCCTATGCGAAGACGCTGAAGTTGCACACTGTAACCCCAGCCTCATGTGATTCTGGCCTCTGGCGATGTATATGTGCCACCTCTCTGCCTCAGTCCCTGTTTAGAGCCACTACAGCTCTATTTCAAGGTCATCCCACCCACTCCTCTCTTTTTGGATAGCTCCTCGTACAAGGGCACAATCCCCTTCTTAACCACACATTTGTTTACTTTTTTAGGTCTCAATTCAAAACGACACTTCTTGGATCCCAAACTTATCACCACTCTTTCCTGTCATACCTCTTAGGACACACATCATAATTTATAATTATGTATGCATCCGGATACTTCTTTGTTTAATATCTCTTTATCTACCAGAGAGCAAGTTCTATGTGGAAAAAAAAATACCACATTTTCCTTGCTACCATTATTTTCTCTGTGCCATATAGAGTGGCTGGCTTTTGAAAGAAACAAGATATTAACCATGAGTACTAGTGTCAGCATTTGTTGAAAACTGGCCATTTCCAGACACTGCTCTATGAGTTTTGCACACAGTAACTCATTTGCTTGAGATGACCTCCTCTGAAGTGCATATGGCTAGCTCCACTTCGCAGGTGAGACTACAAAGTCTTCCAGGAATTCACCAAACTCTCTCTAGTTGGAAAGTAACAAAGCTGGCTTCTAGCTTCGGCATTCTGACTGGAAACCTAAGCCCTCAACCAGCATGGGTTAATCTTCTGCTAAGCATCCATTACTATGCACTGGGAGAATAAACATAAAATATACCCTCATTGTTTAGTAGTAAAACTGAAGTTACAACTTACGTTGCTTGAATGATAATCCACTAAAGAAAGATAAGGCTAATAAGTTGATTTGTTGCTGATAAGGACTATGGGAGGGGCCTCCGATGTGGCTAGAAGAGTAGAAACCATCATTTCAGATGCAGGAAGGACCCAGAGACAGGTGAAAAAACTGAACCAAGGAGAGAGGCCTAAAGATGAGGAATAGGATTCTCCAGATACGTCAAATGGATTTATAGTCATTGCAACTAATATTCTAAAGTAATTCTCCTACTCTAGGCAATATATTTTCCAATCTAATTTAAAGCATAAGTAATCACCAATTTTACTGAAATACTCCTGGTCAGAATTCAGGTATAAAAGCTCCAGGAATGTGCCCTGTTCGCTGCCTGGAGAATAAACCCTAGAACATAGTAAGTGTTTAATAAATATTTATTTAATGGGAAATGTACATCAATAATTTATCACTCATTACTAAATATCTGTTATTGATAGTCTGTGCAGAGCAAAGAACATGAGGAACATAAAGAAAAATGTCAGGTTCCTTCTCATGGAGAGATTAAATCTGCACTGGCTGGAAAGCACCTGCCACCATCAATGGAGGCTGCCATCACTGAGGACTTACATTGCCCAGGGCCATGCTATGCCTCTTGATTTTTAAATCATTTTCTTACTTGCGAGAACCTTAAGATGATGGTCCATCTCCAGACATTAAAACTGAGGCCAAACATGCTACTTCCTTTCCTGAGCGGGGAGAGTTGGAAACTGGCAGAGGCAGGATTTCGTGTGCATCTGACCCTGAAGCCAACCAAGCCAAACGTATTCACCCCATTCCTTGAGCATCACCACCTGTGGGCTACACCTGGGGAACAGTCAGCACAAGAGTGTGCAGCATTAGAGGCTGGCGACAGGGACAGAGGAGACAGCATGAGCAACACTGAATCTCTCCAGGTCTGCATGTGCCACTTACCTGGGTCTGAAATACTCCTGGCCCTCTGTGCCACAGTCCCATCTGCTACTTAGGGCCTGATTCAGTGACACTTTTTCATGGAAGAGTTCACAAACATATACAATCAAGTTCGTTATTCCAGCTCTGTGTTCTCTTTAGAACTCTGGATGTCTCTGCTGGTTGCGACGCTTTCCTCACAAGATACTCTCTTGTGTTTTCTACCTACTTATCTCTGAGTTCACCCACAGTAAGATTTTTATCCTCCTAGGGCCTCCTACTATGCCTGGCACATAGTCAGTCATCTAAAAATATGCATGGAAAGAATGAATTTAACACCAAAATTGCCGTTCCATAGGTCCAATGATAAGCAGCAGTAAGCTGGTCATGGTGGCGCACGCCTGTGATCCCAGCACTTGGGAGGCTGAAGCAGGAGGATCCGTGTGAGTTTGAGACCAGTCTGGGCTACAAAAGTGAGCTCAAGGCCAGCATAGCAAGACCCTGTCTCAAAAAAAACTCAAAAAGACAAAAAAACAATAATAAGCAGCAGTATTCCAAAGGAGGAATTATTACATGGCATTGCTTGAAGCTTCAGGACAAAATTCACCTGAAAAGTCAAGTTGAGAGCCATGTGATTATTAGGATTCTTGACTTAGGATGACACTGGAACTGTGTGAGCCTTGAGAAGTTACCTATACTTTCTGTGCTTCAATCTCATTTATATAATCTACATAGACGGGTGTACAGAATTATCATCCACATCGAGGCTCTTAGCTGGTAACCAACAACCAGTTAAGATGCACCTCTATGATGAAATCTGGATTACTGGGACATTGACACAAGGTGTCACAGAGGAATTTGTCTGAATGTTTGGTCCTTGGCAAGTAGCCCAATCATCACCATGGCTGTTGGTTGTTTTCTCAACATTATTACTAGGAACAGTTGAGAGAAGAAGATACTTCAAGCAGAAGGATTCTTCTGAGTAGAAGTATAGAAAGATGAAAAGTCTTGCCTTTTAAGCCTAAAGATAATTCATGGAATTGGTTTCACTCACCACCAACACTTGTGAGTGAAAAAATCAAATGCCCATAAAATTATTAGGCTGGCAAAACTGTGCTACCGTCCTAATTTTAAGGATTAAATGTCAAAGGAAAGAGCTCCATGTGTATCTGGCAGCTAGGTATTTGTGTTTAAACACACAGGCAAGACTATACGGTGACTATTGTTTTATTCTCAGGAAGTGGGTGAATTGAATTGACCACTTGGTCCCCAAAGAATGCAGGCTGCTGGATCTCCTTCTCTGAACAAGAGTGATTGTCGCTAGACAGCTTGTGTATCTGGAAGAATGAAAGCAGTTTGGGCTCTGGTTCTAGCCACTGAGCCTTTTCCTAAGGTTGTCCAGCACAACTGTAGCAGTAAATGCCCCCCTCCCCTGCCAGGACACTGCAGTTTCTTAGTTGCCCAGGTGAGAGTTCCTGCTCCAGTTTCAGTTGCTCCTATCTCTTAGAAATGGCTTGTCACTATGATGCACAGTTGGTCACTGTGATGCACTTTGTATAAACCCATCCCCAGTAGACAAGCCATGCTGCCTCTGTACATCCTGCTTGCTTGTCCCATATAAGCCCTAGACCACCAGAGATCAAGGCCTAACATTTGTGGGAGGATCTCAATCAGTGCTCAGTAACACAAATAAAATCCACCTCCAAACCCTGGCTATCATTTTGCTATTTTTGCTTGTCTTTGCACAACGAGAGTTGGGAGAAGATGCTGCTTGGATCCTTTCTCTGGAATTAGGGTCCGTGGGGTCACTAAATTAGTCTCTTTGCCTCATCTGCATTAAGCTACCTCCTTTCGGTTCATGAGATGCTATAGAAGCAACCACCTAAAGTGTGTGTGCCTCAGAGGAGCCTGTTGGTTTCACCTTGTCCCATGGCAACCCTGTGTGAGCACAAAATGATCCTTCTCTTTAGTTCTGTCATCGGAGTTTCTATTTCCTGTTACCTACTTTCTATTTCCCCTCAACTCCATCCAGTACATTGTTCTCTTGTCACCCAGAAAGCAAGAAGCAACGTCTATCTACCTCCCCCTTCTTTCCAAAAGTGAGCACCTAAAAGAAGGGTAACTATTAGAGAAGTGTGACGGAATAAAGCAGAGGAAAGATGGAGGGAGAGGCAGATGATGGGGGAGAAAATGACCAGATGTCTGTGTTCCACACATACACAAACGTGGTGAGATGCAACCCATCATTCTGAATGACTAAATGGGAAAACATTTCATATGTACTAAAAAGATCATCTCACTATCCTTTTGTCTTTCCCGATTTTACTCAAAATACTTCTTCAGCTCCGAATGCCTGTTTGCTCTTACATTTATCCAGAGAGCCTGGAAATCCAGGGGCATATAGTCACCCCTGGAAAATAATAGATTTGTTTGGTTCCTTATGGGGTTTTCTTTCCCTAGACATAACCTGTTTGGTTTGTCAATCTGGCTAAAGCATTCAATGAACAGGCTAGCAATCTTAGCAGCAGTTATAGAAGGCTTAATGTGGGACTAAACTTCCTCCTTAAGGATGTTACAAGCTGTGCGATTGGTTTGTTTTATAGTCTACATACAAACTCATTTAATCATCTTTCAGACTTTAAATAACCTTAAATTTTTGGAAACGTTTTTCTAGTATCTAAATGTAGAATGAAAGTTTTCTAGGCCAGATGAGAGGTTTGCATCTGTCGTGCACCTTGTAAGCAAATGCACACTGACTGGAAAGCTGTATAAATGTGATTTGAGGGCCAGCCAGATAGCTCAGTGGACTAAAGCACCTGGTTAGGCAGAGCACAGTGGTCAGGGTTCGATCCCCAGTGTGCTATGCCAGTCCCCCACCCCACCTGGGTTGCGCTGGGACAGTGACTGAGACTGGTTGTGGTGACACACACTTGTAATCCCAGCCCTTTGGGAGGCTGAGAACAGGAGGATCACTACCACTATGAGTCAAATCTATGTAGGAGACCCCATAGACCATGTCCTGGATACAAAAAAAAAAAAAATGTGACTTGAGAGATTTAACTAACTTGATTATGGTGACTGAATTTGTTAACAAAAATATCTGAAGGTAGGTGGGTTAGGCAGTGACACTGGTAAAGACAGGCATAATAACAGACAAGAACAGGGAATGTTATAGAGACTGGCAGGCCACTAAGTATGAGGCGGTCTAAAGACCAAAATAAATAAACACCCTACCAGCCAGGACTCCCTAGAGGCTCCAATATGTACCCATGCTCATGGCTGTTAATCAGCAGCCAGTTAATCTTCTGTCTGCTATGAGCCAAGATCCATTCCAAATAATTAATAGAATAGTCAAAGCATAAAATATAGTGCCTAGCTCCAGAAGTATTTATCACCTGTGACACTGTCCCCCTGGCCAAGAAGTGGTGTATGGTTACCTCCTTATAAAAACAAGGGCATGCCTACAAACTGTCAGGAGGCTTTTCTCTTCGAAGTGCTCAAAATTCTTAAGTCACTACTAAAGGAAACTGCTTTCCCAAAGATCTCATTTCTTGACTAAGTCAGGAATAAAGGTATTTCAGGATAGCAACCCCATAAATGTCACATGGCTGTCTATATGTGCAGACTCAGAGACACACTCATGATGTCATTAAGGCCAAGGCCAGTGTTATTATCTGGATAAAGACCATGATCTGTAGTGCAGGCTGGCTTGATCCATTTTTTCTCTTTTCTCGTAACTCACTGAATGAAAGGAAGTCTCCCACTCATTCTCCATACTTATGTAAAGGGGCCATGGTTTCTACGGGTCATTAGACAAGATGAGGACTGAGTCCTTAGCAGGTCAGGATCCCTCAGACTCATCATTGTATCTAGTTCATTTGGACACTTGGGCGGTTTTACTTCATCAAGCCAATCATGTAGTGGTGGTTTGAAGATCTTCCTCAGTTCTGAGAGATGAGTTTTTCTCTGGAAAAGCCTACATCTACAAGGGAACCTCAAAAACATCAGGAAGTGAGTCTGGGATCTGAGTGACTGAGAGTGAAGAGGGACAATCATGCAGAGACCTTGCTTGGGGTGCCTGGCAGGAGAAGGAATTACTGTCCACAGAGCGAGGGAGATGCAGCTGAGGGTACATGAGTAGGAAGCATCGTACAGGCAAAGTAGCGAGGATGAGCCATTGGTTCAAAATACTACAGAACCAAGGATGTGTGTTCTTATCTCACTGCCTGTCAACCTTTTTCTCAAAAAAGAAAAGAAAAGAGACAGACTAGGAGGAAATTTAGAACAGGGAAATGCTACTGAAAATTTTTTGCCTATTTCTTAAAATCTTAGGCATGAGGAAAAATATAGCAAGAACCCTGAATTTAAAGTCATGAAATGGAAGCTCCAGTACTTATTTTGCCTCTGCTGTGGCCTCACTGTGTGACCTTGCAAAGCACATTCCCTGGCCCCTTGCCCACAACATAGGGAGTTAGATGAGGCCTCTGTGTTTCTTTCCACTCTTGGCATCTCAGGGCTATGTAGTAAACTGACACACAAATCTCTGTTCTTAAATGTAAGCTGCACAGAGAAATGTATGCTGCAAACTGGTCTATAAATTCTGATTAAGTTTAAATGAGAATTACTGGAAAAGACAGAAATCAAAATAAGGGTCAAAATCATTACCCCTCAGTAGATTAAGAAATAAAATTAAATGTTTTCCATGGCAAAATAAGCACTGGAGAACAGAGCCTGAGACTTAGTGTGCGTTCTCTTCCTCTTTCTCTGTCTGTCTGCCTGTCTGTTTCTCTCTCTCTCTCTCTCTCTCTCTCTCTCTCTCTCTCTCTCTCTCCCATTTCCCTCCCTTTTCTAACTCATGCTTAGAGAGGAAACAATGTCCTTGGGATTCTACTTAGGATAATGAAACAAGCACTTAGAGGAACATCAGCTCACCTGAGCACATAAGCAGGGACATCAGCTATTAATCTTTGTGATCCAGAAGTACGTGTGCCTTCTATTCACCAGTAAGTCGTGGGTAATCTCAGGCTAATTTTCTCGGAGACATACAAAATTTCAACCATTTATTACAGATTTTATCCATTTATTACACTCGGCTTATGCTGTGTGACAATGTGAGCTAAGAAAATGGCTGAGGAATTCATATTTACTGAGAGCCACAGCTTATGCTATTATGTGACACACTTTCTTTCACTAAATGCTAGACTAAAAACACCTACAGCTTTTAAACATTTGAGTTTTGGACTTCTACTTGTAAAATTGGGAAGCTGAGTCTGGGAGAGGCTAAAGAAAGTCTTACATCCCATAAAAGGTGTTAGCCAAGATTGAAAGTTTCCCTGACTACAGCACCATTGTGTTCTCTTCAACGATGTCAGATTGCCTTCAAGACAGTCAGCTTCCTACCTGAGTTTTGCCTTTATTCGGCTACAGTGATCAAAAGAAAGAGAAAGAAAGAAAGAAAGAAAGAAAGAAAGAAAGAGAGAGAGAGAGAGAGAGAGAGAGAGAGGGAGAGAGAGGAAGGAAGGAAGGAAGGAAGGAAGGAAGGAAGGAAGGAAGGAAGACAGACACTCAAGTTCTTAGATCTCAAGATCTATTAAAAATCCCAGAGACAAATTCACACTCTTCTAGGATTTGTGGGAAGTCTTCACAGGGCCATGGTCAGCTTGTTGGGGTGATTCTCCCTGAAGCCAGGCAACATAGTGGTCCTGAATTCTCAATGATCCCTACGCACAGCCAGAAATTGTAGGTAAACTGTGTTGAAGTCCACTCTCTACATCCATGGGTTCTGTATCTTAAGATCAGATCCATCACAGGTTGAAAATGTTCAGGAAAAAATCACATCTGTAATGAACAGATTTCTTTTGCTATTGTTTTCTAAATAGTACAGTATGACCATATTTAGGTGACATTTGCATTGCATTAGCCATAAGTAATTTAGAGATGATTTAAAGTATATAGGATGATGAGAACAGGTTATTTGCAAACACTATGCTGTTTTGTAGTAGACTTGAGCATCCATGGATTTTGGAATCTCCGGGGGTCCTAGAACCAATGCCCTAAGTACATAAGGAAAATTATATGTACTTGCACATTTGTTTTGTTCTAAAGTGTGGAACTAGAACATTCCTGAGGTTGTCGGTACAATCAAGATCTCCTAATTTCTAAGAAATGTTAAGTACTCAGTACATTATTAGGATCGCTTCTCGGTCTTTTGGCTAAGATCAAGTGTTGTACATTATTAGGAAACCTAGGTGAGGTTTTATAGGTGTTGTGGTTTGTGTCTAGTTGCCCTCCAAAGCCTCATTGGAGCAGCTTCTAGAGTTTGTGATTAATTCATGATCTAATGCAGGGGTTATGGGTGTGAGTGAGACACCCACCCTAGAGCGCATAATCTGACTACGATATAAGGGAGGGAAAGAGGCTTGTTAGCTGCTGCAGCCCCTGCCCCTGACTTTGCTCTTTGCTATTTTCCTCTGCCATGAATGGCTGCCCTCTGCCACATGCCACTCTGCCTAGGAGCCAGCCAAGTACAGACTGAAACCTCCACTGAGAGCTCAATAAACTTTTCTTTCCTTAATTTGGGGTGTTGGGTATTTTGTCCCAGCAATGAGAGAAAAGTGACCAATACAATAGGTATGAGGGAAAAAAAATATAACTTGTCCCTTGATGATGCAATCTAACTGGAATCACCAAGAATCACTTGGAAGAAATTAAGGTTTTCACTGGTGTATGAAAGGAGCACCAAGGAAGAATTAACACTTGCATCCAAAACCATGGGTATTGTGAAAGAATACCTAACAGAGCATGGAGGATTTCAGGTCTGGGTTTCTCCTCTGTGAACCCACTCTCGCTCACACTGAGCTTCAATTGCCTTATCATCCAAAGGCAACTTCTGTTTGCTTCCTATAGCACAGTCACTAAAACAATCAAATGTGTTAATATGGATGGAAATGCTCCAGAAAAATCCAAAGTATCCTGCAAAAGTATAATATTAACTGTGAGATATTAAAAGTGCCAAGTCATTTCACTAGCTGTTAGTTGAAAAAGAGAAAAATTTGCAAGCTCTTTCAGCAAAATATATACATTTTGCTTTTTCATTCCTTGAGGCCCTTCAGCTGATACTTACGTGTAAATTTTCTTGACTTTAATGAAAATTGGTTGCAAATACAGATTACAGGATTCAGACGGAGATTATTGCCAGCTTGGGAGCTGCTAAATAGCATGAGTGTTTCCTTCTCTAAGCAAGAGTATTTCTCTTTTTACTGTGTTATTGATGGTTCTCAAGGAATAGTCCAAGACCAGCAGCCTGAGCATTGTATGGAAAAATGTCAAAATCTCAAGCTCTGTCCAAGACCTATGGAAGCAGAAACTCTGGGCCACAGGCTTGGCAGGCTGTGTCCTAGCAAACCCATTACTAACTTCTGACAACCAAGCACTCGAGTTTAAGAACCTCTGCCAGGCTAGGTAACATCCTGGGATTTTTTAAATCAGAGACTGAGCACGAAGGTTCCATATCCAGCTTCACCCCCAGTGCACAGCGTCTCCTAAACCATTAAGTCACACAGGCTGGATTTGAATTTTCAATCCTCCTGCCTCAGTTTCCCACTGTGATGGAACTCTACGCATATGCTTGCATACCTTGCTGACCAGTCAAGAATAAGAGTGATGGGCACCAGTAATCCAGAAGAGTGTATTTTAGAAGTCTCCTATGGGCTACTAGCAGAAAATGTTTGCTAGTGGACAGAAGTATCAGCAAATAAGTCAGATATGGCCCAATAACCAGGTAGTCCCCTTATTTATAAGGTCTGAGGCTAGGTCTCACAGGCTTGAAGAAAAAGAGTGTGACTTGTCTCAGAAATGCAGCTCTACCATTGTAGTCAGAATTTATTTTTTGTTTTTGTTTTTGTTTTTTTGTTTTTTTCGGGATCGGGGTTCAAACTCACAACCTTGCACTTGCCAGGGGCAGGCTGTAGTCAGAGTTTACAAGGGAAAAGATTTAATACAGGACATATAATTTGTAAGCTTATTTTATGATACCCAAAAAGTCAAATGCAGAACAGTACCAGAGATCTGTCCACACACTAGCGAAGCAAAAACTCCGACTGAGGACCTGGATCCCACATCAATGTCCTGCACGAGTCCAGCTGGAGGCCTAGAGCCCATGACAAGGTCTCATGCAGGTCGATTTCACGGATCCACACTGGGAAGGCCCAGAGGTCAGTGGTGGAAGCTAGAAAGTCTGTGCCGGTGGCGTGAAGGATCTGTGCCAGCAGGCTGAGCGGTCTGCACTGGAGCCAGGAAGCAACACACAAGGTGAGACCAGAGCTCCCCTGAAGAGAACTGCAACCATCCTCTGTGACAGGGAGGACCTGAGCTCCGCTCCTCCAAAGATGAGAACAGCAAAGCCCATGCAACAAGCTTCTCCAGAAGAACCAATAGCTCGATAACACCATAGATACTAGATAGGAAAATAAGTAATATACATCGAGCATTTATCATATTTCTATGTTATGTGCTGTTAGTACTACTTTATTTTTCAACTTACTGTCCCAGTCTCTCCACTCTGCTGCACCCTGCACATAGAGCTGCAAGCTGCTGCTCACGGTGCACGAGCGCCAGTGGGCTGGGGAGAGAAGAAGGAGGTCCCACACCGAGGCAATGCGGGCTGCTTTCAGAGTCGAGGCAGGAAGCCACAGCTGGGCTTTCATACGTGGAAGAGCCTCACAGGAAGAAGGCTCTACATTCCGGCCCCTGACAGATGAAAGGAATCGCTCCGAGTAGCTCGAGGAAACTGAGCTTCAGGGTGCTTCGATTGTTGTACTCAAGCCACACAGAGAGGAAGTAGTTACCGTTAGGGTTTGAGACGAGCTCAGTCCGAGCCACCGTACAGCTGTTGCTTTTCTCCCCACCCACCCCTGGCCCTGGGACTTGAGCGCAGGTCCTTCCCTTCATCCCCAAGCCTTTTCTATTGCGGAGTGGTTTTGCTGAATTACCCAGAGGAGCCTCTGACTCCTCCTTCCCTCCGCCTCTCAAGGGATTGCAGGTGCGCTGCACCGTGCGTGCCAGCTTCCACCACCCTTGCTTTTTAACCACTGAGTGAATATAGCTTTCAGCCAGACTATCAGTTCTGACAGGCAGACGGTGACTTTCGAGAATGCTGTGGATGAGGGTTCTGAGGCTCCAGCGGAGCTCCCCTGGAAGGCATTCCAGGACCAACCAGTGACGTGGGCCCCAAGTGCTGAAGAAGATCACGTGTGCAGCATGCGTTGGCCACTGATTGATGCCTCCAGGCCTTAGCACAAAGAGGTCTGCAGGCCACTCTTGTGCATGGAAGGCTGTGTCTGACTTCAAGGACTCCACTCCACAGCATCACCAGGGGCTCAGCCTGTGCTCATGAGAGGCAGCAGGTAACAACCCAGTATGCTACAGGTTGGTGGAGCACTCAGTAAGAAAGGGAGGAGTTTCCTTTAAACAGTGAAGGCACTGGCTATGTTTCATAATGGAAAAAGCAAACAGCCACGAAGAATCATCCATCATACCAATCCATGAAGCTTCAACATTTATAGGGCAATTGAGTCTTTATTCCTTGCCTTTGTTGCTTTCATTGGTGTGGATAGCATTGACGTGACAGAAAATGGCATAGTTTGGAAGCAATGGAGACCACAGATGAATCCAGCGTACCTAATGGCGCACTAGTGGAGTAACCGCAAAACCAGTTCAGACTGTTGAGAACTCTTAAAAGCAAAGCTAATAGTAAGTTAATGCCTTTTTTTCCATACAGAGTTTATGGACAGGTAGATGAGCTCTCCGAGGGCTGGCCAGACACGCTTGTTTTCCATGGTGTTAAGGCTTCTCAGAGTTCAGGCGACCTGAAAAAGATACTGGTTAGTTGGGCTGATTAGGTTAGGGAAGGTTTTTGTCCAAAGTTGTGCACTATGCTAGTGACTGAAGCAGAAGCAAAAATAAGATTTGAGCACTTCCCACAGCCCTGGTCTCCACCCAGAACCCTGAGATGTGTCTCTCTCTGTAGTACAGAAGAGGAAAAAGAGCAGGATGATGTAAACGACAGCATTAAGCTCAGCTTCTGCAGGAATACTGTTCAAAAAACAGAGGTGTATTACAGTTATATGTGCAGAAGTTCAGTGGGGGTGAAGGGGGTGAGTAAATCACACAGATAATAAGGCAGCTTTTCTGAACTGACTTGGCACGTCTCGACTATATTCATGGATTGAGAACCTTATAACAAAGATATTCCTGGGATGGCGAGATAGCTCAGTGGACTAAGCACCTGCTTAGGCAAGCACAAGGACTGGGGTTCAATCCCGGGCACCACATGCTGCACTTGCCCTGCCCTGGATGCACTGAGTTAGCAACCTTTTCTGGGTGTGGTGATTGATGCCTGTAATCGCAGTGCTGGGAAGGCTGAAAACAGAAGGATCACTATGAGTCTGAGCTGCATAGTGAGATCCTGTACCAAATACAAAAAAATAAAATAAAATGTTCCTGAGCCCTGAGTGTATCAAAAATTATTAAATGTCAACTCATAGATTGTTCTCTTCCTTTTCCCATGTAATATACACAGTATCAAAACTGGAGTTCTTAAAGCTTGAACTCGGGAATACCTTCTCCAGGTTGTGTACCTGGAAATCCCTAGGACACATAGACAGAGCCATTTGTTCTTTCCTGTGACAATTTGACCTGGTTGGGCTAACAGAAAATTCCTTACCTTGCTTTGCCATCTGAACATTCCAAGGCTTTAGTAGGACTTGGAATTCTGAGTTCAGCTGAGTTCAGGGCCACCCGTATTTGTCGACCAACTCGCGCAGCATCAGATATTGTACCTGTCACAGCAGGTGTTGTGTTTAGATCTCAGCCCCCTCTGGTTCTCTTCGCTCACAGGCAAAGGGAGATCAGGACAGGGAAAACAAAGTTGCAGATATTCCAGGCACAGCAGAACGTGTTGTGTGCTGCAAGCAAATGATTACAGGGCCTAGGAGAGACAGAGATTGGACTCATTTGACCAAAGTCAGAGTAAGACTTTGTGGCATTTGAGATTAGCCTTGAAAGAGAACAGAGTACAACAGCGCAGAGCCAAGCTCTCGTCCCAACCTTTTGCTGAGCAGGTATTAGATGGTAGTCACAGCGCTAAAAACTCTGTGCATAGTAGTTCATTTACCTCTCTCAGTCTTTTGAGGTCTAGACTATACTAACCTCCATTCTGTCTTTGAGGCACTTAAGGCATAGATGGGCTGGGCTGGGGAATAGCTCAGCAGGCTACGCACCTGCCTGGCAAGCTCAAGGACACAGGTTGGATCCCTGGTATGGCATGCCGTGCCAACCACCGAGACTGGGTGCATGCCTATAATCCCAGCACTGGGGAGGCTGAGACAGGAGGATCATTGAGTTTGAGCTGTGTGGCGAGACCCTATATCAAATACATAAATAAATACATTAATTAATTACATTTTTAGAAAACATGTGTGGGTTAACAAATAGGCAGGTTTGTACCACACGCAGGTCTCAGAGATCTAGTGACAGTGCACAGTCACTTCATGCAGAGGTTCCACTGACTCTCAAATAGAGAAGGCCCCTGAGCCTGAAGCCAGGAGGGCCTGGCTCTGTGGAGGAGAGCTCTGTGACCCTGTGAAAATCTTCATCAGTTCTGAGCCTCACGCTGCCTGTCCGTGAAACAAGAATGATAACTATTTCACTGGACTGTGATGCTAATTCAGTAAATTGACAGGAATAGAAATAACTTTTAAAGGATGAAGAGTTTTGCATGACTTTGACCAGTACAGGAAAAGCATTATGAGCCCATGTCCGAAGTGAGGGTACTGGCGTTTTCAGGTCCCTGTCCAGTGTGCTACCTTAGTGTGACCTGCCAGGCTCAGTTAGGGTCATGTCCCCAGAGCTTCCGGGCATGCTTCCTACTCTCATTCACCTCCTCCCCACCTGGGCTGACCCTTCCATCTGCTCGTCCCACATAGAGAATAACAAGCCCAGCCCCCTTCCCCTGGGTCTGGATGAGCATCAGAGAGAAAGGATTAGGCTAGTGATGGTGGGCGTTTCAGAGCTGTCAACGATAATGAACAGCCCACTGTGGCACACGTGTCATAGGATCGCCCCCATGGACTGGACCCTTGACCCTCAGTGTCAGCACAAGCACGGGTACAGTGTGTCGGCTGGATTTGCTCACGCAGCAGTCACGTCAAGGACCAGGAAGTAGAGTGGCAACTTCTCTACGTGCAGCAGAAGACTCATCTCAGCGGGGCCTGTGCATCGCTGTGCTGGCATCTTACTGACGTTGGGCAGCGTGGCATATTTCTGGCAGGATATCTCCATGTGGTTCGCAGTTACTAGAGGGACAGGTGGGAAAGCTGAAGAAGTGCAGAGTGGACACAACCAAGGAAAGGGTCGTAACCCAGCAACTAATGGGAGGGACAGTGGCCTGGGTCCAAAATTCTTCCCTGAGTTCCAGCTTGCGAATTGCCCCTGGAATGTCACCTCCTCTGTCTGGGCATCAGGTTTTCATACGTGGCACAACTGATAAAGATGCTTTTGATTCCAACAGCACAAAAATGCACAATTATTATTTTATGCAGGAATTTAACTACTGTTGCTCTCAACCAGAAGATCCATGGGATTCTTTTGCATTTCCCACTAACCGCAGAGGTGAACTTTTAAGGTATACATTGCTCTTATCTCTCTTAGTTGCGAATGATGCTATTTGCCAGCAGCCACATAGCTACAACCGCCACTACAGCGATGGACATGGCAGGATTCACTGGCTGAGCCATGAACTGTGCAAAGAACCCATTATAAGTGTCTTACACAGCAGCCACCTGGGCAAGAACCAGAATGGTGTCCTTCTTAGAGACGAGGAAGCTAATGTTTCAGGGTTGCCAGTTTATACTCTGCTGAGTCAGAATGGGGACTTGAACCCACTTCATCCACCATCCATCCCTGGACCCACAATGACTCAGATGTGCAGTCAGGTGCAGGCGTGTGGCAGCCCCTGGCAGCCACTCATCCAGACGTGGCAACCAAATGGCCTTTGGTTCCCAGGTGCCTCCTTCACCTGAAATATGATCTTCAATGATTTTTCCATAGGGACCAGAGTCTGTCTTCTCCAGGAAAGGGAAGGCACTAATTTCAGTGGAAAAGAACAAGGCAAGCAATGCATTCTCCACAATGAATTCCAATGAAGGGAAAATGAAAGGAGCACATAGGAGGGGGACTGCAAGTGCCTCCACCTCCAGTCACCTCAGGGATGTTTCACTCAGGAGCCTTGGCCTCTGTCCTGAATTGCTCAGTGACTCTGTACATTGAAAGGGTAACAGCAAAAGGACCCCAGAGGTGCATCACAGTAGGTAGACCAGACAGAACAGAGTGACCAGCTGCATGGACCAGCCGGCCTCCCTCCAAAGGCCACTGTTCTCAAACCAGTATGAAATACCCAGCCCAATGAAAGACATAATGAGTCTAAACAGCCTGCATTGAATGCAGTGCTGAGGAAGGACCCAGTACAATTAACTGTTAATACACGGCAGAAAACACGAGGCATACTAATAAACGTACAAGAAGCTAAGAGCTACAGGGGCCTCGAGAAGCACGGATTGCTTCTACCCAGGAGTCTCCCAGAAGAGGTGGTGGTTAAGTGGGGCCTTGAAGGATCTGAAGAGTAAATGGGACAATGATTCAACTCTCCTCCTCCCCAGGGAGTCTGCTGGCCTGTGCTTGCTTTGCTGAAGGGCAAGATAGCAAAAAGCAGGGAGCTGAAGTTCAGGCTAACCTGGTTTTGATTCCCAGGTCTCTCTCTGGTTGGTCTTGACTCTTCATCTTTTTTGTTTGTTTGTTTGATTGTTTGCTGTGGGTTTTTTTTGGGGGGGTCTACAGGGTGTTCGGGGCCACACTGTTAGATTGGACTCAAAGTGATCTGCCTGTTTACAGCCTCCCAAGAGCTGGGATTACAGGCACGCACCACCACGCCCAGACTCAATTGCAGTCTCAGTGCACCCTGGGGATGGAGTCAGCACAGAACACCTGGGGTTGGAACCCCCAGCCCCTGTGCTTGTTAATTCTCTGAGCTATTTGGCCGGCACTGATTCATCTTTTAAGTGCAGATGTTAGTCCTTTCTTCTGGGATTCTTGTGAGGGATAAATATATTTAGAATGCAATGCAAATGTTTAGGAAACACTCAGAGTATGATCACTTTTATTTTCTATGTCATGACTGTTAGTCCTTTGATAACCTCACAGCTAAATAGAAGACAACTTAAAAATTAACTACTTCACCTCCACATTCCTCTACCCTTTTTCCCCCCAAACACCCTTGTACAGTGAACATTTTTGCCTCTTCGTGGCTCTTAGTTGTGTTAGTTTTTGGCTGCTGAGGGTTTGTTAGGAGAGTGTTTGTCTACTCACTAGACCATGTTATTGTTTTAGCTTTCTAATTTCCTCTTCATGCAGTAAAGTTTTCCCTTGGAGGTGTTTTCTCTGGTGCCTTCAGATGCAGAGGACCAGAAAAGCCATAAACACAGGCTCCTCAGAGGCCTGAAATTCTGCCTTGTCCACATTCCAGCCGCACGCAGTCTCCAGGTCATCATTGTGCGGCTTGAATCACCACTGGACACTAGGTCTAGGGGGGCCTGTAGCCAGTAAGGACCCTGGGCCCACAAAGAGGAAGGCACTCACCAGGCTTGCACAGAGACAGACGGGACATGATGGCTTGTGGTTCCAGGTGGCCTGGGTGGCTCATCACGCCCTTGCTGCCTTTGTTCTGCAGACTTCGGCTATGCCAGTCACAGGCACCTCTCCTCCCTGCCAGACCCCCTTCCCTGCTCCTTTCTCCCTGCTCCAGGTGAAGCTGGCAGCCACCACCATCCTGGAGGTCCAGGTTTCACCAGGAACTCCTGCTTCTACAGACATCCTAGATGCTCTGCGCAGCACCAGGTACTCACCAGGGACCTTCACAGCTTAGGTCCCAGTTGACAGCCAATGAAGGGCTAAGACTGAAAACACGTTAAGCTGTCGCAGCATCAGAGAAGGTGAGAAGAAGGCAGGTGGGAAGCAGCTGTGAGGACCGACATTCGTAGAGAGTTGACAAAAGTGATGAGACTATAAGGGTTTCCTGCTCCTGCCTCCACTCCCCTGAGACCAAAGATACCAACACTTCCAATCTCAGAGGACAGCTCCAGCTGCTTAGTGCAAACTGGGGGAAGGAGGGTTCTGAAGTCTCTGCTAGGCTCCATGGAAAGTGTAGGACGCAGTGAGAAAATCTGCCTGGATACTGGGAGGATAGAGTAGGTAGGCACGTGCACGTGTGTGTGTGTGTGTGTGTGTGTGTGTGTGTGTACCTTTCTGCTTTGGATCTTTATAAATATGTTTGTCCCTCAGACTTTCATCTTGAAGGTGCACCATTTTGTCCATTCTGAAAAATAATTGCTCTTTCTTCCAAACTCGCAGTACGTGCCAAACCTCTGCTGTGTAATTTATGTCATTTTCTCTCATGTAATTTTTATTAGTAATTTATAAATACCTTTTCTTCATTATACATGCTCATTCATATAACCTTTGTAGGACGTACACTAGGCATCAATTCTCTTTGTTTGCAAACACACTTGTATTTCTGTCTTTTTATTACATTGGGACAGATTAACTGAAATTTATATAAACTAGTGTTAATATAAATATAAAAATCATTGTATTTCTTTGGAAACTAATTTAAATACAATCAAACCTGAATTTTCAAGCATGTTTCACTCCAGAAACATTCTTGTAACCCAAAGTAATCCATGCATCAAAGTGAATTTCTCCATAAGAAATAATGGAAACTTGGGTGATTCATTCTGCAGCCCAAACTTACTCCCATAAAATGATTATGATGTTGTAATATAATGGAAACTAATAAGTCAGATGCAAAGTGCAAAGAAAAATAAACAAGTTAACCAACACTTACCTGTGAAAGCCGGCGTGGCTGGTGGGAGACAGGAGGGTCGTTGACTAGGACAACCTTCACTATCACAGCCTGAGTCACCACTATCTATTGCTCGATGGAATCTTTGGTTTGTGTTTGTGTGTGCAGTTTTAACAAGAATCTGTCCAATGAGACTTACTTTTGCCTCCTTGAGAGGACTTTATCAAAATGGGCCAGTGCATTGTCCTTGAAAGGATTCATCACTTGCTATGTAGAAGCCCCCTTGGGGTGATGCTTCTCTACAGAATTTTCACCATTTACCACAGCTTACACATCTCTCTCATTTCACCTGAAGTGAAGGATTGCTCGTCTGTTTCCTTCTTGTCTCCAGACAAGATCTCTACAGCCTCTTGCTTCTGGGAGACAGCACCCACACTCCTGCAGAGACAGAAGAGAAAAGAGTAGGGAGGGAAGAACAACAAGAAGAAGGATCATTGGCTGAGTTTGTGATCACGTGATGTTCAGGGTTCCATACTATCTGTGCTGCAAGACATTGTTCATTTATCAAGTTGGAACTTATTAGAAATGTTTGCTCGTCTTGCGGAACACCCACAGAACAAGTTACTTGCAATCTGAGGTTTTAAAGTACTTTTAAATGGCTCCCATGATGAGTCACCAAAAATATTTAATATTAGGCACAGACGAGACAACTATTAAAGACTGGAGAAAAACAGCAAAACAGTTCTGCACTTCCACCTATTTTAAGTGTTTTCAACTTCTCACCACATCAAAAGATTGATAAATCCATGCGCATTTAGGTGTTTTAAGCTGAATGAAAATACCAGCAAGGAGTCGTTTTTTATGATTCTCCATTTTCAGCTAAACTAATTGCTGTCTTTATTGTAACAGATGAAAAGGCTTCTACCATAATGACAACTTGAGTAAAGTGCTGTGAAGGAAGCACGTGAAATGACAGGACAGGACACTTCAGGAAGATGGGCCTAGGATGGTCCTCAAAGGAAGCAAAAGTGGAGGCAGGATTTTAGGCAGAGGAAAGAGAGTTTGGGAAGCCCTGGGAATATCAGAAGGACTGAAGCAAAGGGTGGAGGAAAGCTGGATGACCGGGTCACTCAGGTGAGCAGGGCTAAGACAATGCTGACCCTCAGGGTTCACTGAAAGGGATTGAAAAGCTTATTCCAAGTAGGAGAATAAACCCCTGAGGATTTTAAAGGAAACTGTTATGAATGATCTGATTTCTGCTTTCGAATGAACTTTCTGTCTGCTGTGAGAATGAATGAGAGAAAACGACAAGGTAGAGGCTGGAATACAGTGGTGAAGGCGAAAGCCACATTGTAGTAAGTTATGGTAGACAGAGACAGAGCTTGAGGCCAGGGTGGTCATAGGGTTGGAAAGTGGGAATGGTTCCAGCTGGCATCCGGGTCCAGGGATGCTCCAGTCTGCTACCAAAGATGGCACTGGCATCTGCACACGGTGTATGCCCATTCACCTGTATATGTTAAATCCTCCCTGGATTATTTATCCCCGATGCTATGTAAGTGCTATGTAAATAGTTGTTAGTGCATAGTACTCAGGGGCTAAGGAGAAAAAAAAAAATAGATAAAGAAAAAGATTTCTGAACCTGTGGATAGGGAGGAGACTCTAAGATTTCAATTTGTGATATCTGAGGGGAATTTTGTGTCCACATTTTTCCTTAGTTAATAACATAGCTTAAACAGCTAATATTTGAAAAGCAAGTATTGTCTGGGAAAAGTCTCTACTAGAAATTAGGCAACTGGATTTTCTAGTTTGGTGTTTACTGGCTGCATTACATGGGAAAGGGAATCATATTATTGTGTCTGTTTGTAGATTACAGGTTAACTGAACGCTGACTTCCATGAACACTAGATTTAATGTGAAATCTAGGATTTGTCCATCTCATTGCCTCCTCTGATCTTTGCTGCGGGTAAGGTAAATATGATCAGCCTCCTTCACAAGGAGACAAATCAACAGTATTATCCAGCCACTGCTCACTGTCCCTAGTTACAGCCAGGATGGGTCTGTAACTTCAAAAACAAATCACACCCACTTCCCCCCACCCCCCAAAGAAGCTCATCATCTTGAGGAAGAAAAAAAAAAGAAAACAAACTGTGCAAATGCTAAAGTATAGAATATCAAGATAAGTGCTAGAGAGAAAGCGCATCAGAACTTCAGGGAAGGGAATGAAATTGGAAGGCTTCCCACCCACCGGTGGCAACATCTGGCTGGGTCCTGAAGGGCAGTAGACGTTTTCTATGTGTGGAGTGGGGGGACATTTTTGTGCTGTGTGTGCGTGTAGCTGTATGCATGTTGCTGTCCTTGAGCCCTCTACCAGGTCCATCTTGTATGCATGCCCAGGTCTTCTCCTTCCTCTTTTCTTGCTTACTGTTTTCCCCTGTGTTCATTTGAACCCCAGCCCAAAGGGGGTCCCCCACTCCCACACACACACTTGGAACTCTTAATTTTAGTGAGGGCATGAAAAGACAACACTCCAGGATGGAGAGAAACACTTTTGTTCTTGAAATTTCTTCTCAAATTCAAGGATCCTGTACTGCTCCCTAAGTAGACTTGCTTCTTGACATGTTTTGAAAAAATTCACAAAGTAATTCAAATATCAACACAAAGGAGACTGAACACTTGGTGCTGGAAAAGAAGAAGGCTTTGTTAAAGAGTCTCAGTTGGTGGCAGTCCTCCTGGGGTCCTCAAGTTCCAGGCCCTGAGTGGGGAAGCAAGCTCTCAGCTTTCGTGCCTCAACTTCCTGCATAGCAGTTAGTGAAAAAGTGCAGACAGTTAGAGAAGTCAAAGAGAGGTAGAGCTCACCTAATCTCTCTTCTATGACAAATAACAGAATGCACCCCCAAGGGAAACGTGACTTTTGTCAGGTCAGACAGAGAACCTGCAGCATGCCTAATCAATCATTCCTTCATGCGTTCATTCTAGTCAGCCAATGCTGGACTCTGTATTAGACATTAGGATTGTAACAGTGAAAACATCGGCACAATTCCTGCCTTCATGGGACAGGTGAGAGTAAACAAAGAAAAATGAGTCCGAATGAAGACAGAGAGGAGCTATGATGGGCAGGAGGTGATGCAGTGGAAGATAAAGGGCTGGGCCCATACTTTTCAGATGGGCCCCTCTGAACTGTAGACTCTAAAGCCCTGGAGAACAAGAGTCTACTGCGTAGAATGTGCATAGTGCTTTCCAGAAGAGAACAGTTTGTACAGAAACCCCATGGTGGGGCAAGTGGGACTGCCTTGAAAGCTAACAGGAGTCCAGCCAGAAGCCCAGGTGGAAGGCGCGTGGCCTGGGAACAGATGACTTAGGAAGTCCAACAGGAGCCTGAGTGCCTGTGATGGACTCCGGATTGTTTACTCCTGCACTGTGGGAAGGAAGGCCAGGCTTATATCAGCCCCGATTGGCCCCCGGTTAGTTTCCCATGTGGCGCTCTCAGTATATTTTGGCTGAGACCACAGACCAAAGGGACAGAAACTAAGGTGTTTCGTGCTTCTTCTACATCCACCCTTCCATTTGGTGACTGTTTGGGGATCCAGAAATCGAGCCTAAGCCAGAGTCAGGAGTGGATGCAGATGCAGATGGGTGGCGGCCAGTTTCTAGCAGTGTCTCCTGGTAGCAGCAGGGCCTCTTTCACCCTTGGCAACTTTCTTCCTCCCTTCATTTTTTTAATTCTTTGCCCTCCTCAGCAAATCCAACCTAGATGGAAAATGAATTTTTCTAATGTAGAGCGCCCTTGGGGTGTCATTGTGGAATTAAGTAAACTTTTGCCTGGACTGACAGGTGCTGATCAAATTCAGAGCTGTGCATTGTGCTGTGCGCTTGCTGCTTGGCTTGGGGAAGCCCATTTGCAAGTATGATTTTCACTGGAAAAGAACAGAAACAAATAAGATATAAATAACAAACAAGATTCTTTTCTTTCCCACACTCAGGAGACAGGAAGCATTACAATCAAAGGGAGATGCTGGCTCTACTCAGTGAATGACTTACCTGGTGATCCTTGTAGCGATGGCTCCTTAAGAGGCAGTTGCTTTATGATTAGTGGGGGAAAGGATTTGGAGGTGCAAATGGAAGAAAAGCTAAGAACCTGACCACTCCCATGGCCCTTTCCCTTGGCACAGGTTTGCTTTTACTCCTTTTGCTCTGGCTGGTTCAAGTGTTGATTCCCAAGAGCCACAGAGGAGGCCAAGCTCCATGGAGGTTACCACCCCCCTCCCACTCCATCCCCAGTGAATTC
>PVKN010006899.1:0-27620 GCA_004027915.1 Capromys pilorides
GAGATAGCTCAGCGATCTAAAGTGCCTGCTTAGCAAGATTAGGTAACCGCAGGGACCATGGTTTGATCGCTGGCACCACATGTTGTGACAATCCCAACCCCAGGGCAGGCTGAGCCAGCCAAAACTTAAAAGAAAAAAAAAGACTGTAGGAGAATAATAATCGTTAGTATATTGTGTATTTTTATTTTATAAAAATTGTGCTGGGGAGGCTGAGGCAATAGGATCACTACAAGTCCGAGCTGTGTAGTGATACCCTATATAAAAAGACTTCTTTTTTTTTTTATTGTATTCAGTACAGGGTCTGCAAGGTCTCACTATGTAGATTGGACTGGTAGTGATGCTCCTGTTTTCAGCCTCCCGAGCACTGGGATTACAGGCATGTGCCACCATGTCCAGTCTCAGTTGCTTTCTCAGCAAGCCCCAGGGGCAGGACCAGCACAGCATGCTGGGGATGGAACCCCAGCTGCTGTGTTCTGCCTAAGTAGGCACTTTAGTCCACCGAGCTGATAGGCCCTAAAGAATAAAAACTTTTAAAAATTAAAAAAAAATTAAAAACGGGTTCAGTAGAAGTACAAGTTGATCATATTAAAAGATACAGGCATGAAAAATTGATCGAACAATATAGGCATAAACCTTTCCTTTCAATAAGCTAATAGAAATTACTAATAACTATCTTAACTATCTTGTGTGCATATATATATATATGTATATATGTATGTATGTATTTTTCCTTTTCCCTTCTTCCTTTTTTTCTTTTCCCCATTCCAGTTTCTGTTTCTTTTTGAGCACTTTCTTCCCAATTCACAATATCTATTATACGTTTTGGATCTTATTTAGCTTCTTATACTAGGAGACAATACAATGTTTACACATGATTTATGATTACACTGATTTATGATTTATGTTTACACTGATTTATTTCACTCATGAGTAAGGACTTAAGTTGCAAAATTTGCTTTTTAGAACACCAGATGTAGTCCAAATTAGAATCTATACTTTACTCAGGATGAAGGCTTTTTTCTCAGGCTTTTCATTTCACAATTAATGTTCATAAATGTTTTAAAAAATGGTATATTGCAGCTGTCATTTCCTTTTGCTGAAAAAGTAAAATCATTCATTGAAACATACCCATGACAGCAAGTGGGAGACTGCCTTAAGAGAAAGTAGGAGCACCATACTGCCCTTGTGAATATAACCCTGCTGGAGGTGGGGTGTCCTGGTAGAAGTGATTGGCTAAGTGCTGCTGGTAGGAAGGAAACTGCAGAGTTCTACAAATGTGTAAGGCTGCCAATACGGAGGTCCCTGTTTCTTCACACTCATAAAAATGACAGTGGTCTGTGAGGGGCTACACTGGAAGTAAGTGGGATCTTGGCAGTCACTCAATTCGTCCTCCCTTTATGGAATAGTAGAAACAATCTTAGCAAAGTCTTTACCTGTTGATATGGTTCCATGCTGGTTAGAATGACCAGCACCTGGAAGTCTGGAATGCTACATGATCTCATGGACTTTGAGCCTGTGGGTAGGCTGGTATCAGGCAGGATTTGAGCCCCATGGATGACTCCGTATCTTATGCTTTCCACTTATGGCTTGAGATCTCCAGGAGATGATTTTGTTAGTTACTCCAAAAGAGGCATTTTGAGGTGCTGAAGTATCTGGCTGGCACTTAGGGATTCTCTGTCTGGAGGAGGCTGTGCTGTGGCCAGCTGGACTGCCATGAGTCAGCGTCTGTGGGGTTTGCAGTGAACACTCCTCTGCCAAAAGACTCACTGCAGATGTCTTTGGGCTTTCCCCTCTTCAGGTGTTTGCTTAAAATGAACTTTCCCAGTAAGAGATTCTCCAATTGTTTGAATGTGCACTGCTGTCACCCAAATAGTCCCATCCTCCTCCCCAGAGTAGCTTCTTGAGGGCCTGGGGTGAGTTTTATTCTTTGCTCTCTCTCCTGTGCCTGAGCAGTGCTGGACATGTTGCAGGTTCTCAGTGATCGTTATGGATCTGAGGGTACTATCTTGGCTTTACATGACTGAAGTTGTTGTTAGGTGCTAGAGCATGCTTTCCTGTTACACATAAAGCATATGACATAAATAGGGATATGAGTCTCTGGTATATCATCTCTTTTTGCTGCTTCAGAAATCCAGATTCTTGCATTTTAAGGTGGCATGCGAGCAATCTGGAGGAGCCAGCGGCCCAAGGAGTGAGAGACAGAGCCGGGAGCCATGTCACGCTGAAGGGGGGAGTGCTGCAAGCCACTACTGCCAATGCTTCCTGGGTGTGCGCCCTTTGCTGTGGATGCAGGTGGCCCTGAATGAGGGTTTCATCACCTCAGATGGTTTTGTTCCTTTCTTTCTTTCTTTTTTTTTTTTTTTTGCGGGACCAGGATTCAAACTCCCGACCTTGCACTTGCCAGGCAGACACTTATGCCACGGAGCTATCTCCCTGGCCCTTCCTCAGATGGTTTTGAACCAAGAAATCCAAATTCTTTCTATATGCTACTTTGATTTCAAAGTGACTGACTTTCTTTTCTGAATCAGGGAGAATTTGAAACCTTAAGGGAAATTGAAACTTAAATATGTAGTGCATGTTTAGCTGTAATTATACTTCAAGTCTTTGTGTGATTGCCCCCATTCATTGGATATGTATATATATATATCCCTATTATAGTCATCACAGTGCTGTCCAAATGGCTTCATTCTTGTTTGGCCTTCTGGTGCCTGAGCACAGTAGTGAGCCACTGCTTGTGGCCCTCTCAATAGGCAAGGTTCTGTCCTGGGTCCTTCTGGCACTTATCTAGATCTGCATAGCCATACTAGTACTGTAAATGGATGGTTCTGGAATGGGTCAGGTGCATATGTGCAGAGACTGTGTCTGTCTTCTGGTCATGACCCTTGAGCTTTACTAGCACAATGACGATATTTGCTCAGTAATTAGATGAATAGTGCAGTTATTTTACCTCATTTTAGAGACTTTGATGAGCAAAATAAGTGAATATATTTTTATGAAATAACAACAAAACTTGTGGTCCAAAGTGCTGTGAACTGTGCAAACAACAGAGGTATGCTTGCTGAATGAAGTGGAATATAGGTTGGAGAGGTTCCCCAGGGTAAGAGTAGCGGAGTCCTGGGAATCCTAGGTGGAGGGAGATGGTGACTGTGCAGTGGAGGTGATGCTCTCCTCTGCTGTGTGTGACCCTTTCTTCCCGAGTTGACCGCCTTATCTTATTGGTGTGCACCATGTCTTTGTCTTCTCTGACTGAGCCTTCATGACTACCAAACTGAAGCAGGCTTTATTTAGCAGCTCAGGCTCCAGAGTATTGTTTACCTGCCCATGTTTCAGATAGGTGGTTTGTTTGTTTTGTTTTTTGTGGGGGCTAGGGTTTGAACACACAACCTTGCACTTGCCAGGCAGGCACTTGTACCACGGAGCTATCTCTCCAGCCCCAATAGGTGTTAACAGCAGAGAAAGACAACTAATTAGTTTATGTTGATTTTTATTTAGTTGCTGTGTATATGTTCAAGGAGAAACTATTGACATCTTCGAGAACCTTTTATTGGACTTGTGTTTTGGACTGAGTGATGCTGCCTGTCATCTTAAAGGAAAGAGTGTTATTGTTTACAGAGGAGCAGAGACCTAGGATGGAACCTTTATCTTGACAGGCTCTGGGAAGTAAATGTAATACACTGTTTCTGTAACTGCTGTTTTGATCATAGTGCACAGATCATTCAGAGTATAGCACTAAGCAGAGTATAGCACAGTGGGGGAGGTAGAGCCTACTGCCCCATTTCTTGCTGCTGGAGTAGGCTGGAGGAGAGCCTTCCTAAAAGGTGCTACCTCCTGCAGGAAGCACTTGCTTAAGGCTAGTTCTTGAATCTCTAGGTCATCTGGACTCAGCTAGGACTTCTCCCATTCGAGTTGTCTGGCTAGTTGGGTTTATCTTCTGTAGTGACTTGCTGTATCATGGAGAAATAAGATATTCTTCCTTAGCAACCAGACCTGGGTTCTTAGCTATGTTTATCATTCTTATTTTATGCTGAGAGCTTTCTGCAGTGAAAAAACTTTTTCCTTAAATCAGAGACATTATTGGGCAACCACCCCACCCCATCCCATCCATTCCCACCCCTGCCACATTTGTTTGAGACAAGGTTTCACTATGTGGTTCATGCTAGCCTTGAACTCATTATATAGCCAGGCTGGCCTCAAGCTCAGAGTGACTTTCCTGCCTTAGCCTCCTGAGTGCTAGGATTATTAGCTGTGCACTACTATGCCCAGCTGATTGGACATAACCTTACAGCAAGTGAAAGGTCAAAGCCTGGCATTTGGAAACATTATTAAGCAGAGTTCAGACAAAACCCGTGTAGGACCAGCTGGCCAGGAGTCTAAGAGAAACTGGATCAGGAGGGAAGGGGTGGGACTAGGGTGGTGTTTCCTCCAGCAAGGGCCTTGGGTGTCTGCCTGCATTGACGTGATAGGGAGGGGCGTGATGGGCCAGCTGGCCTTATGAGAATGGATTCACCCAAACACAGTGTGTAGTGTCCTTGGTAGGTTGGCACTTGCTGCTGAGGAAATGGTGTTGTTTTCTCATTTGCTTCAATTTGTCTCCTACTTTGAAATCATAACCCTTGAGAATCCCACTGCCATTTTATAGTGTGTATACTGCAGAACTAAATTTTTGTGCTTTCTAAATATTGTATTAGGATTTTGAATGTGCTTCTAGACTAACTAGCATTTTTCCCTTTCAGTGACCCCAGGACCTATGGTTGTATTTCCTGATGCTACAAGGTGTGGCTACATAGTGTTAGGTACTGGGGCCCACCCGAGCTTTCCTGGGGCCACCGGAGACTTGAAGAAGGGGAGGACAAGGTGTGTAAAGCCAGAGAAGATTTATTTTTTATTTTTTATTGTTATTTTTTAAATTTTATTTATTTATTTATTTGTTTGTTTCTTTATTCATTTATTTTATGGCTGGCTCAGCCTACCCTGGTGGTGGGGCTGGCGCAGCATGTGGTGCCGGGGATCCAACCGCAGTCCCTGCAGTTGTCTGAGCTTTCTTAAGCAGGCGCTTTAGACCACTGAGCCATCTTGCCGGCCCCTATTTTTTATTTTTATTTTTCTATTTTTTGTCTTTTTTTTTGAGACAGGGTCTCGCTATGCAGTTCAGGCTGGCCTTGAGCTCACTTTTGTAGCCCAGGCTGGTCTCGAACTTGCATTGCTCCTCCTGCCTCAGCCTCCAAAGTGCTGGGATTACAGGCGTGTGCTGCCACGCCCAGCAGAGAAGATTAGCAGAAACGGTTGACCGTGGGATCCAGTCTTTCTTTTTTTGTATGACATTTACATTTAGGATGTTCAGTGGTATCTCTGCCTTTCCCTACTAAATGTGAGTGACTTTCCTTTTCCAGTTTTGACAACCCAGAAGACCTTCAGTCATTGCCAGGTCTCACCTGAAAGGAAAACTGCCCCACTTTAGAACCCTTGGGATAGACCATGTGCTGAGGCACCCATGTTCCAGGGAGCAGGAGATCATAGTAGTGTTAGTGGTGGCTTCATTCTTCTTGGTGACTGTGCTTTAGTGTGGCATTGTACTTGGCAGTTCCCAGGATAAACTCCATCAGAGATAGCCCAAGGACCAGGAGTGGTATAGCTGGAATAGTGGAATAGCTGTGCCCATTCTTATAGTTATTGCATGTGGACTGGAAATGTGCACACTCCTGGGAAGAGAAGCTTTCATGGAACATCTGGGATAACAAGGTGTCTGTGGGGTGTTTATAGAGTTCTTTGGGTTAAAACTGGTAGTATCTGGTGGCTCATCTAAGACTTAAGTTCCTTAATGAAAATGGCTACTTTGAAATGTCTTCTTTGTGGTTCTTTTAATGAATTGGTTCTCATTCTCTGCCACCCCACAATACAAGACACATTTCCTGTCCTTTGAATCTCAGCTCTCAAGTACCTCCTGTCTTCTTACACTTGCTCAATTGACCTGGGTGTTTTCTATGGCGCTACTGTTCCATGTATAGATAGATATTAGAGACGAAAGGCAAGGCTTGTGTCCATTGATTCTCTGCATCTTTCTAAGTCAGTACTTCCAGTGTCTGGGAGTCAGGTGGGGCAGACTGAATTCTGTTAAGATAACATTTTGGTTTCTTACAGTATAAGCCCCATAGTCCAGCCTGTACCTGCAGTGGAGTTTGGGAGCTAAGGACTGCACTGCTGGTTAGAGTCTGGAATAGGGGCTGCCTGAGCTCTTGTTAGTTGCAGATTGGTTTCTCTGTCTCTCTCTCTCTCTCTCTCTCCCCCCCCTTTTTTTTTTCTCCTGTGTATTTTACTACAGGGTCTTAGTGTGCCCCAGGGAAAGTGCCAGCATGATAGGGGCTTCAGTCTACTGAGCTATCTGGCCGGCCCTAGGTTGGCCTTTCTAAGAGCAGTATTCTTGTACAAAGATCTATTCCTGTGACTTTTATTATTAACACAAGGACTACACTTAAGGGGGGGAGGGGCTCTTTAGACATAATGCCCATATACCACAAACCAGCAAGCTTGTGTTTAGTTATGTCTTTGGAGGGCTCTCCAAGGGTCAGAACTCATGTTAAAATTAGCAGTCAGGAAGTTTAAACTGCAGATGGCTTTTCTTGGTAAGTGCCTTTGAGGACAAGTATAGGCATATTTTATTGCTTTATGTCCTTCACAGGGTATTTGGTGGGTCATCTGTCCCAGAATAGCCAGATAGATGATGTGAGGCCTAATTCTTCTTACAGTACCTTGTAGGGCTGAACTCCTCTCTACCATCAAGAAGCAATGTTGTACTCTGACTGGGCCAAGAAACTTACAAGTTTCTTATAAGTTGTATAAGAATGAATAAATTTTCATGTGACAGCTCTTTGAGACCTTTGCTAGACTTGTTGGGTCAGGAAGTATGGTGGTGGTGCTAGGCTTTCTGGGTCTAGGTCCTGAGTTGGCCTGTCCTTTTTTTTTGTATTTTATTACCACAGGGACTACACTTAAAAGTGCACACCCCCACGGCCTTTCTCAATCACCATCTCAACATGTCCTGGGGGCAGGGCCTGCCATACTTTATTTAAAAATAAAGATATTTCTGAAATTTTTCTCAGGAATGCATTTGACAGTTACTAAAGAAACAATCTATTTCCTTGAATCTCTAAGTCGGGGGTTTCTTTCTTTGTGTGCCATGGGTCGATTGCTAGGTCTGTGTGCTCCATCAAGGGCTGGCTTGCCCTTCCTCATGAGGGGTGGGGAAACAAGATTCTCCTCACCTAGTGAAGAAGCAGATGGACCTGAGTTGGAGGACAGAATTTGCCACTGGTGCCAGTGTCCCTTCTGTTGTCACTTGAGCCTGGCTTGGCAAGGTTTTAGGCACATTGAGAAATTTGATTGAGGTCTGGAAACATGCCCATATAGATCCACATTCGGTGGATTAGGGGTAGGGGTGTGTGTGTGTGTGTGTGTAATTAGCAAGAATGTAAATGTGTGTATGTGTATGTGTATAGGGCTGCTCTTCCCTTTCTGGCCTGAGGAGCATGGCCTGACCAATTCCCAAAAATACTTTAGAGCCTGGAGCTGTGCAGGATGAAACACTGTTCCTGCTTCCTCCCTCATATGTTTCTCTGCAGGTCAACCCTGTCAAGCTATTTCATAGTTCAGGTTCTGAGGGTTTGTTCATGAGGTGACACTGGAGGTACTTTTCTGTGTCTAGGCAACTTTAGCTGCTATACAGAGTCCATTTAGAATGTGGCTTGTCTTCTGAGGACAAACCTGGCTGATTATAGTGCTTGCTGGCTTTGTAATTACAACCATTTCCCACTTAGCATTGTCCCTGAAGACAGAACATTCTTGCTGATTTACAAAGAGAAAGTTGTGAGAATCCTATTAGACTTACATTGTATGCTTTGGTAATGAGGATAAATCTTTATAAAAAAGTACCAGCTGAATGCCAGAGCTTTGTCCAGCCCCTGGTTCTTCTTGTGAAGTGGGGTATTTCTGAAATTTGTAATTTGACTTTGTTAATCCAGAGAAGCTTTCAAGAAAACAGTAGCTTCCCGTAAGTAAGTAGTGCTGTTTCAGTGCCCAAGCCAGCTAAAGGTGTTGTGTGTCAGCTTCTTGGGCATACAGAATTGCTCTATTTGGAGGCTGCCTACAAATTTGGAACCTTGAGCATTAAGTTAGATTTATCTTGGTTTTTGTTGTTGCTTTATTAAAAATTGGTAGTCCTGCTACTTTAATGACTTTTTTCCTTGTGTAATTTGCTTGCTTCTTTTAGAGTTATATTTGTGACATTTTTGCAAAGTTAATATTCTTCCAATTTTTCATTTTATACATTTATTTCACTTTTTAGTTAAAAATGTGAAGTTTAAAGAAAAGTGCCAGAGAGTAAAGATAATCAATGTACTCTGAATTCCAGTTCATCAGTTGTGTAACCATGTTACAATTATATCTATTTTATTTTTTTTATTTTTTAGAGTATTATGGCTGGCTCAGCCTGTGTTGGGGGTGGGGCTGGCGCAGCATGTGGTGCCAGGGATCGAACCACAGTCCCTGTGGTTGCTTAAGCTTTCCCAAGCAGACACTTTAGACCGCTGAACCATCTTGCCGGCCCAATTATATCTATTTTAAAGAATTACATAATGTTTTATTAAATGTACACATCCTGCTTTACTGATTCACTGCTTCTTGTATCTGGACTGTTCTGAGATTTTGCTATAATACTGAAAGATGCAGAAGCAATGAACACCCTCCACCCCATGCTTGAACCAAAACTAGTGTCTTATACATACTAGGCAAGAGTACCACCCCTGGAAAATTTGGTATATTTCTCCCCTCCTCCTTCTCTCCCTTTTCCTTCTTCTCATCCTTTTCTTCATCTTCCTTCCTTTTGGGATACTTTATAAATGTGGCTTTAAAATATTGTTTACTCATTTTCTTAGGCTTAGTTTCTAATATGCAGTCAGAGAGTAATAACCTTATCTAAGAAGTTTTGTGTATAGGGATTAATTGCTAGCATTTGGACTTTGCTTTGGATTAACCCTATTAAACTGCTACATCTGAAGATTTCACTAAATCTTTATATATACCTTTTAGCATAGTAGAAAATGAAAACTCACATCTTGCTGTTCATAGTCTCTTAAATATTTATTATCTAGGGCCGGTGAGGTCGTTCAGTGGTCTAAAGCGCCTGCTTAGGCAACTGCAGGGACTGTGGTTCGATCCCTGGCACCACATGCTGCGCCAGCCCCACCAGCAGGGCAGGCTGAGTCAGCCACAAAATAAATAAATAAAGAAACAAACAAACACAACAAGCAAATAAATAAGTAAATAAATAAAAATTTTAAAAAAATATTTATTATCTAGTTAGTTGGTCATATTTCATTGATACAGTGTGTTTGGTTGGCTCCTTCATAGTGATGATGATCTTAATAAACTCATAGGAGAGAGAACCTGTCTGGCTATGGCAGAGGAGCAGAACTCCTGAGAGATGGCTCTCTGTCTGGGAGGGTATGCATCTAGTGAGCTGACCTTCCAAGCGCTGGCCTCATGCATGGAGCCAGTGTTCACACACTATATTCCTGTGCTGTGCAGGTACCACAAGTTCTCACCATCTGATTCCTCCTTCTCCACTTCCATGTTTGTCATGTTTGTGTCAGTGAATGTTCCATATTGATTTGTTTTTATTCTTGTTATGCATTTTGCACTCTAAAGGTGAGTATGTCTCTTAGCTCTTTTCTTTGGTGGCCAGGCTGTCAGCTTGTACCTCATTTTTGGTTGCTGAGTATTCACATATCTTTATTGTAGTTGGGATGTACTACTTTTCCAGAGCTTTGGTTTCTTCATGGTTCTCTTATATACCTTCCTCTCTCTGCATAAGAGAGAATCCTTCTCTGTCTTATGATATGCAGACTGTTGAGGAAACAATTCTATGTCCATGTACCCTTATTTACTTGAATTAATGAAATTATTCATTCAGCCATACTGGATCTCTTATAGTATCATATAGAATGACTTTTGCTACTTTTAGGTATTATTGTAGACACATGACTTTTCTGAAATTGGTCTGTTTTGCATGACTTGATGAATGATTGCCTTGGTAAAAGATCTCTGCCCTGCCTCCATCCGGGGATTGAAACTCAGCGCTTATTCTACTGAGCTGTCTCTCCAGCCTCCATACTTTTGAGACAGGTGGGGAGGCTGTTGGTTTTCACATGCAGTTAAGTGTCTTCCTGGGTTCTTTAGTTGGGAGGAATAATGGAGACCAGCAGCTTGGTGCCTTGATTTCATCTTGTAGTTTCTGTCACAGTCCAGTGGTGGATATGCCAATGTCAGCAACTGAGAAGATATGTCAGGGACAGTAGTGGAGAAAGGGCTTTTATGGGTATGGGCATACCTTTTATGGATTTAGCTTTAAACACTACATGGTCCTATTTCACTGCCCATTCCATTCTTAACTATGTATTTCTTTTCTCTTGTTTTTTTGAGACAGGGTCTCACATTTTAGTCTAAGCCGGCCTTGAACTCATTGTGTAGCCCAGACTGGCCTCAAATTCTGAGTGCTAAGATTATAGGAGTGTGCCACCATGGTCGGCTTCCTCTCATTTTCATATTTCTGTATCTCGTTGACAAATGTTCTTGAGTTGCTTTGTTGGCAATTGCCAAATTGCTTTGTAAAAACATTTTAACAGCCAAATGTTTTTTGGTGCCAGCTGCAGTTGTATGAATGTGCTTACTTTAGCATAATCTTGTCAGTATTGGGAATTTCTGAATTGTAAACATATTTAATCATTGCTCTTATCTACATAGCCCCTTCCATAACTAAAAATGCAGTTCTATCTCTGGTTGCCTTAGCTTACTTAGCTTTGTGGGGGATTGATTGGAGACTCATACAGTGCTGAGGTAGAGGTGAGGACCTGCTGAGGAAAAGGTGGAGCAGCAGTTAGATATGAAGAGGAGGGAAGTTAGTAGCCTCAAAGCCATCAGTAGGTCAGATGGGATGCTCTGCTGTAGGAAGTGCCCTGAAGTGGTACTTATATTTAAGCCATGTGCCCAGGACCAAAGAATCCCTTATCTTAATTTCTGTCCTCTTATCTCCACAGTATGACACCGTTCCTATCCAGTCCAGTGTGGTGTTATGTGCCTGCCCATCCCCATCAATGGTGAGGACACAGACCGAGTCTGGCACAGCTCCCAGTGTTCCCAGTGGTGGCAGCAGGCAGGGCTCCACCATGGATGGCACCACAGCCGAGTCTCGGCCAAGTACCAACCCCCTGCAGCACGTTGCCCAGCCGCCGCCGCAGCCTCGAAAGAAACGACCTGAAGACTTCAAGTTTGGGAAAATTCTTGGCGAGGGTTCTTTTTCAACAGTGAGTATGTGCTGCCACTGCTTGTTAAATGAGTATATTTCCCCTGTTTTGGGGCTTAGAGCTGGGACACTCAATTTTCAGGCAGTGTTCTTCCCAGGAGGTAAGGCCACCTCCTGTTGTGAAGACTGGTGAGCACCAGGGATACAGCTCAGGCACAGCACCTGCCTGGCAAGTGTGTGATCCTAAGTTTGATTCCTGGTACCAAACAAACAAAAATACTGATGGAAGCTTTGGAATTAGGCTACCCTAGCAGACAATGTGATTTTTTTTAAAAAAATTATTTATTTATTTATTTGTTTGCTTGTTGTGTTTATTTGTTTCTTTCTTTATTTATTTTGTGGCTGGCTCAGCCTGCCCTGGTGGTGGGGCTGGTGCAACATGTGGTGCCGGGGATCGAACCACAGTCCCTGAACCATCTCGCCGGCCCAATGTGATTTTGTTTATGAAAACTTTTTTTTTTTTTTTAATGATGAAAGTTTATTTAGCTCACAGTCTGTGGAGGTTTTAGTTCATAGTCAGCTGGTTCCAATGCAGGGTGTTATAGCAAAGGGGCATTGCAGAGGAGAAATAGTCTATAGCAAGCAGACAGGAGATAATAAAATAGCCTCTTTATGAAAACTTTAAAAACATCTCTTGCTGAACGTAGTGGTGTGTGCCTATATTCCCAGGACTTGAAGGCTGAGGTGGGAGGATCACTTAAATCCGGTTTGAGGCCAGCCTGGCAACATAATGAGACCCTACCTCAGGAAAAAAGCAAAAAACAAAAATTCGTGATTTAATTTTGTTTTTTCCCTTTTTTTGGTGCTGGAGATTGAACTCAGGTAAGTATTTTAGCAGTGAGCTATATTCGTAGCCCTTGAAAGAAGCTTTATTTTTGAGAAATGGTCTCACTGGCTTTGAATTTGCCATCCATCTGTCACAGCTTCCTAACGTGTGCCCAGCCTGTGGTTGTATTTATTTAACATAGTTAATTTCATTCTCATCTGGCATCAACAGGTTGCCTTCTGTGTTTTCCTTTCCCTGGCCTGGGAAGCTTTTCTGTCCTTAGATTGAAAGTTAGTGTTAGTAACTCTTCAGAAATTTTTGATAATATTTAATAACCTTTTTATTATTTCATTTCATTTTATATTTTATTTTGTTTTGTTTTGTTTTAATTTAATTTATTTTAATTTAATTTAATTTTATGGTACTGGGGATTGAACTCAGGACCCTGCGCTTGCCAGGCAAGCGCTTATTCTACTGAGCCATCTCCCCAGCCCCTTAATAACCTTTTTAAAAAAATGTTTCTGGTGGTTTTTGTTTTAATAAATGAAGTAGTATACCTGGACATTTGCTAGAGATATGACAGATTCTTTGTTCTTAGTTTCATAAACAGAAATATGGTCAAAGTGTTGTCAAATCATACTCATGAAATTTACCTGTCTTATAGTATTTTTGCCCTGAAAGCAAAGAAATAAAGGTTGAAAGTAGCAAACCTTTGTTAAGGTGGGGCTACCAAGATGATGTGACTATAGCTGTGCAAGGTTTTGACCTCAGAGGAGCCCCTGGCTTCTGGAGCATGCTCTTAATCCAAAGGGGCCTCCACAGAAGGATAGACTGATCCCTTCATGTGGTACCCCCATATATGGTCTTCAGTTTTCAGAGGCACTTTAAGGTGACCCTTTTGGATGCCTCACTGGGAAGATTTCCTGAATAACTAGTATTTCCTGCCTGGGCTTTCTTTTTTTAAATTTTTAAAATACTTAAATTTTTTTTTTTTTTTTCCCCTTTTTGAGACAGGGTCTCATTACATAGTTCAGGCTGGCCTTGAATTCACTTTCTAGTGCAGGTTGACCTTTTTGGCCTTGAACTTGCATTAATCTTCCTGCTTCAGCCTCCTGAGTGCTGGGATTACAGGTTTACACCACCACACCTGGCCTGCTTGGGCTTTCCAAAGAAACTATATATTAAAAGGAAAGAAAGAAAGAAAATATATGTAGAATTTATTTTCTTTTTCTATTCTTTTAATTTATAAAAGATTCTGAAATACAGAAGAAAAAACATGGAATATAGTTTACCTGTATTCCAAACATGTTTTTAAAATTAACGTTAACTTTTACGGCCTTATAATTTTTTTAAAGACAGAGCCTCTCTATGTAGTTTATGCTGGCTTTGAACTGACTGTGTAGCCCAGGCTGGCCTTGAACTTGTAGTAATCCTTTGCCTCAGTCTCCCAAATACCGGGATTACAGATGTTTACCACCATGCCTGTCTATTAGCAACATTTATGAGTTAATTTTATGTAAAAAAGGACTGTGCCTTTATGACAAAAGGTTTCAGCCCTGAAGATAGCTCCCAGTGATTCTGGTGCTCACTGCCCCTTGGGAGTAAGAGGAAACTGCTTTGAGAACTTTGCTACTTAGGATATCCCATGAAAGCTCTCCGTTGTTCTCAGTTTTGCTTCTTCATGTTTATCTCAACTGGAATGAGGATGAACTTGTGGCACTGGCATGCTCCTGAGTCTGTGGACTGCAAAGTAAGCACCATCCTCTCTGGGTGGCATATTTGTCCTGTGCCTTGTAGTACCTCGAAAAATGCTGTGAGCCAGAGGCTCCTCTCTTGGCTGTTCAGAATCTGTAGCCTGAATCTTGCTTAGATGTTAATCCTAGCACTCAGAAGGCTGAGGCAGAAGTCCATGCAAGTTCAAGATTAGCCAGCCTGAACTGCATAATGAGACCCTATCTCAAAAAGACGGGGGAGGAAAAAAAGAGAAAAACCAGATTTCCAGAAGAGTGGTAAGGGATGGATATGGTTATAAGGTTGAGCAGAATCTTCTCTTGTCTGTGCCTGGCACTGGTGTGAAAGAGTAAGAGTGTCTTCCCCCTTCACTCCCTCTAGGTAGCCCTGCAGTCACCCCAGGTGATATAGAGGGACACATCACATAAGATTTTCTGAAAAAACATTCCTTGCCTCCCCATGAGAAACCTCATAAAATGCTAAAATAAGACAACAGAAAGATTGCCTTTCTGTTGTCTCCTTAGTATTACACTTAACAATAGTCGTTTCTAATAGTTGCTTTTTTTTTTTTTTGTACTTACAAAGCTAGCACACACACTCATGTGAAGGAATGTTATGTTGCTTAAGTACATAGCTCTGAACAGGGGAGGTCTTGCCCCAGCCTGCTCCCCTTACCCCTCCTCCTGGCAACCTTCCATACGTCATGTTCCTCTGGAAAGATCTCAGAAGATCTTTGCACGTCAGCACATATAACCTGATGTCTTTCCTACCCAGCCCAACCCTTCCAACCCCCGCCCCGCGCCCCCCTCCCCCGGCCCCAGTCATCTCATTCCCAGTGAAGGCAGGCATCTCACAGTGCTCTTCCAGGTTTAAGTCTGAGGAGTCCTGCCAAGAAATTTCACAGGGCTGGGGATGTAACTCAGTTGAAGAGTGCTTGCCTAACATTCAGGAGACCCTGAGTTCCATCCCTAGTATGGGGTGTGGCACGTGGTGGTAGTGGGGAGAATCTCAAGAATTCTGTCACAGGATATGACTCATATAACTAGGGGATAGGAGGGCTTGGCCTGATGACCTCCTAAAGGCCTCTGGGTCCATGAATGTCATAGGGACAGGTTTCATCTGCTTTCTGGTTTTTCAGGCACTATCCCTCTGTAGATGTCTTACACACGTTTGTACATACAGACATGGTAAGCCCTTCTATGACAGAGTGGCCCCTGTGTGTACTAGCTAGACCTGGGTGCCAAAGTTCCTCCCACTTTGCTTCCTTAGGTGTGCCTAGGGTTTGCTAGTGTAAAGTGATCTTTTCCATTTTGGTGATGCCTTGTTGGGTGCTCTGTCCCTGAAGTGAAGTCTCAGCATAAACTCAGGTGTGCTCAGAGAAAACAAGGAGGGCCACATGGGTGTGTCCTGGGCACATGGCTCACTGGTTTAGTCCCTGTGCCACTTATAACCATGATTGTACTTATATTGAGAGAATGAAGTACATGATAATCATTTGAAAAAGCCCATGTTGAGCACAGCTTTTTGCTGTGGATATACAGTAAAAGGACATATCCTTAAAGTTATTTTTAAAAAAATTTTCTGGTAGTCTTTTGCAGCAGTATTTGAACATGTTACTCTCTGAGGTTTTTTGTTTGTTTGTTTTTTCCTCTGAGGTTCTTGAATTTATATTTTTACTGTACTTTAAGGAGTACTGACAATTTATATGGACCTTTTGGAAATAATAGAAAACTTTCTATATTAACAGTTGAATGTCTTACCATGAACAGTGGTGTTCTGCTCTTTGTTAGTATCAGAACCAAAATATTTGAATGTGTGGGCCGGTGAGATGGCTCAGTGGTCTAAAACGCTTGCTTAGGCAAGCTTAGGCAAGCTTAGGCAACCTCAGGGACCAGGATTCAATACCCGGCACCACATGCTCCTCCAGCCCCACCCCCAGGGCAGGCTGAGCTGGCCATTTAAAAAAAAATTTAAATGTGATTTCAAACCTTGAGTGGGGTGGGGAAACCTGTGGCAGTGATCAGTCAGACTGTCTACTGGTTATTACAGTGTTTTTTTTTTTTTTTTCTCCTTTTCCCCTTTTCTTCCCAAACCAGGTTGTCCTGGCCCGAGAACTAGCCACCTCTCGAGAATATGCTAGTAAGTACTTGTTCCAGTGAGCTGTGTGTCTGGGACTTGGAGATAGGGCAGCCTTCATGAATGTGGCAGCTTTTTGACAAGGCTGAATGGAGGTCTCTGTGCTGATTTTAGGGTCTCAGTCTTAGAATCATGAAGCTGCTATGAGTGAATTTGGAAAAACTAATTAGTGCCAGTACTTTCATGAAATGTATCTTTTCCTATTTTTTACCTTTTCCAGTTGTAACTTATTTTTTTTTCACCTTAAGTTAAAATTCTGGAGAAACGTCATATTATAAAAGAAAACAAGGTCCCGTATGTAACCAGAGAACGAGATGTGATGTCACGCCTGGATCATCCTTTCTTCGTTAAGCTTTACTTCACATTTCAGGATGATGAAAAGCTGTGTATCCTTTGTGTGGTTAGTACCATTTGAAATCGTGTCAGTCACTCCTTGTTTTGGAATCATGACCCTTCATTGTTTGTTCTTACAAGTAACCTCTTCTGGAAATAAAAGGTATACTGTGGATCCCACCGTGCTACTCTTGAACTCATAAGTGGCTGACATTTTTTGAGGCAACAGACAGTGCCAAAGACTGGCTGAGGTGGAGCCTGACCTCTTTGTCCTTCTCTAAAGGGGAAACTGTCCCATAATTTTGAGTTTTTATTGATAAACACCAAACCTAATGAATTGTTTTTGTTTTTTTTGTACGGGGTCTCATTACATAGCTCAGACACATAGTTATCCTCCTATCTCACCCTCCCCAGCTTTGGGATTACAGGCATGTACCACCATGCCCAGTTTGGGTGGCCAGCACGGCGGGGCGGCACAGCATGTGGTACTAGGGATTGAACCCAGGTCCTTGCAGTTGCCAGGCAGGTGCTTAGACTGCTGAGCTATCTCCCTAGCTCAATTTTTTTTTAATGTCTTTTCGAGACAAGGTCTCACTGTGCAGTTCAGGCTGGCCTTGAGTTCACTTTTGTAGCCCAGGCAGGTCTCAAACTTGCACCAATCCTCCTGCCTCAGCCTCCCAAGTGCTGGGATTCAAATTGCTTCGAAACTTGATCACTGAACATAAATGCAAAGGCATTTCTTCATTTCTTTAACCTACATCTTTGAAGAACAGTAATCTTGGGCATCCTCAGACTTGTAGCATGGGCTCCTCTCTGGACCTTGGTATAGTGTTTGGTTGGAAGGGACATCTCCCCAGACATTTGAGAAATCCAGGGAGCAAGTCCATGAGAGCCTGAACCTTGCTCTTCACATGAGTGCTATACTTCTACTGTAGGCTTGCTTAACACCTCTTATTCTTCAAGAATTTCTCATCTACTTCTGTTATGCCTTTTTTTGGTCCATAGCTCTTGTTCCTCTGACCTCTAGGAGAACGGTCTTTTTTGTTGAACCATTGTTTAAAAACCAAGAGTCAGGCCTATGGCTGGTGAGCAGGCTCCCATCTTTGGAGCACCAGCTCACTTCTGAACCAGGCAGGTGGATAGTCTTTGCTCCCAGTGGCTAATCTTTCCTTCAGGGGTGCTTCCTACCTTCTTTTTCCTCCCTTCATTCCCTCAAAGCTAGTCCAAGTATCTGAGGAGTTGTTTGCCTCTTCCCACTGGTTCTTTTGTGTTAAAACTTTGTTCTGTTCTGCTCCCACTTTTTGAAAAAAAATTATTTTGTGATACTGGACATCAAATTCCAGGGTATTCAGCTATTTATCCCCTTTTTAATTTTGAGACAGAGTGTAAATTCTCCAGGTAGAACTTGAACTCCATTCTCATGCCTCATCCTCCCTCATTGCTGGGATTACATGATTACAGGATTATGCTTATTTTTTCCTAAAATTTTTACCTTTTGCAGTGGTGGGAATAAATATATATATATATATATGTTTTGAGACAGGGTCTTGCTAAGTTGTTGAATTACCCAGGTGGGGCTTGAATTTGGAACTTTCCTGCCTCAGTCTCCCAAAGTACTAAGATTAATTATATGTATAGGCCATCCTACCTTTCCTTTCTCTCTCTCTCTCTCTCTCTCTCTCTCTCTCTCTCTCTCTCTCTCTTGTCTTTGAGACCAAAAAGGGCTTCATTATGCAACTCAGGCTAGCCTTAAGCTCAGTTTGTAGCCCAGGCTGGTCTTGAACTTGCCAGGATTTTCCTGCTTCAGCCACCTGAGTGCTGGGATTACAGGTGTGTGCCACTATGACTGGCTACCCTACCCGTTTTGTTTCTACTTTTAATATTCTTTTGACTTCCTTCAGTGTTAGCTGAGTTTCTCTCCCCTCTCAGTAAGCTACCATGATGAGCCTGGACTACTTTCTCAAAGTACCCTGAAAGTTAATTTTTGTTATTCATTCGAAGTGCTTTTTGTTTCATTCCCAAGAAAATGGGAATATGTTAGAAAGCAATGAGAAGGCTCTGTTCTAATGGGCTTATATGGTGGAGGAATTTTTTTTTTTTTTTCCTTCAGAACCAGGGATTGAACTCAGGCCCTTGTGCTTGCCAGGCAAGTGCTTATTCTACTGAGCTATCTCCTCAGCCCCTAGTAGAGGATATATTAGCACATGATATTAAGATGTCACAAACACCCACATAACAGGGCAAGCTAGCAAGCTGCAGGCCTGTGGGGCTCTTGAGTTCATAGACACACAATATAAGCATGTGGGCTTGAAGGATGGGCAGCCCCAAGGTGAAGTGGGCTAGTCCTCTGAGCCATGATGTTGAGAGAGCAGAGTTGGGCAACCCCTAAGATTAGCCCTCAGAGCCTGACATATAGTGGAATTTGTTACTGAGCTCAGTAGCTGTGCGGGGAGGGGGGGGGGGCACTGGATTGTCATTTGACATGTCTGGTGGTTCTCACTGTTTGGAGGCTGAGTGGGCCACTGGATGGCTGTCCAAAGAACAGTGAAGAGTGACCTCAGATCTAGGCTATCCAGGAGTGGAAGAAACTGATGAAATGTTGCTGGGGAGCTAGGTCAGTTTTGTTCCTGTGGTAGGTTGACAGATACCTTGCCAGATGTGACTCAGTGATCAAATGCCTGGGCCTGAGCAGAGGATTTGTCCCCATGCAGTTGATGACAAGATAAACAGTTTCTCAATGTTAAGGCTTAGAACTGAGAGGTATGGTGGAAGAGCAGTGGTATGTTCTTAGGGAGTTTTTCCCCAGTAGTCCTCTTAGGGAAGAGCAGTGATATGCTCAGGGAGTGGTGACCCTGTGATCCAAGAAGGCCTTTGTTTTTGGATTGTTTGAGATCTCATGGAATGTTAACATTGAGATTGGTCATGCTGTCATCCTAGAATCCCCCCTCTGCTGGCACTGCTCATGCAGCAGCCATCAGTGACCTTTTCATGGTCTCTTTTGTGTCTCTTTAAGGGAGGGGAGGGCGGCATGGGGCTGTCTTGATCCCTCTATCATGTCCTATAGAGCCCCATGTGACTCTGCCCCCTTTGAGCCCATGGAGGTCTCTGGCTGACAGACATCCAAAAGTCCAGGCCAGGGCTCCTTGTAAGCACTCAGGATGCTGCTGCTTGTCGACTCCGAGCCTCTTCCCTGGGTATCTGTATAACTACCATGAAATGCCTGAGATAGCCAGTTTTATAAGAGAAAAGGCCTGTTCAGCTCACAGTTCTGAAAGTGCAAATGGCATGGTGCAGGCAGTGACTCTTTGGCAGGTAGAAATAGCAAAAGTTGTTCAGAGGAAGGATCGTATCTTCAGCCAGGAAGCAGAGTTTGGTATGTTTTGCTTTTTCTATGACTACCTTCTCAAGAACTACCAAGAAGGCACATCGCTACAGTCCTAGCACTTGAGAGACTGAGGCAGGAGGATCATTCTGAGTTTGAGACCAGTGTGGGCTACAAAGTGAACTCAAGGGCAGCCTGAACTGCATAAAGAGACCTTGTCTCAAAACAAAAATCAAAAACATGTTTAGAATTGCTTTTTGTCACTCCCCAAAAAAAACAAAAAGCAACAAAACAAGACAAATCACCAACATATGCAGGAGAACTGCCTTCTGTCCAGTGATCTAAGGACATCCCACCAGATCCCACCTATGAAAGGTTCCATAATTTCTTAGTATTCCCTCATTGGGGACCAAGCCTCCAGTCACATGGGAAACATCAAAACCATTTCTAAACTATAGACATACACTTCATCTTCTCCAGAAGTCACAGGTAGTTGAATCAGGCTGCAAACCCCTGTGAGAGTAGTCTTGCTATCTGACTTCCACGTCAGACTGACAAGATAAATTTTATTCAGTTCCTGGCATTACCATAAAAATAATAAAATGACAAATTCCAAAGCCCTAGAAGGTTGTGAGGGCTCACTAAGACCCATAAGAATGAGAAACCCAGAGCTGACAAGATAGTTCAGCAGACCAGGCACTTGCTTTGGCAAACACAGGGACCAGAGTTCAATCCCCAGTCCCATATGCTATGCTGGCCCCATCCCTGGGGTATGCTGAGCCAGCAACCGAGTCTGGGCATGGTGACGGAAGCCTGTAATCCCAGCGCAGGTGAGGCTGAAAACAGGAGGATCACTATGAGTCTGAGCTGTATAGTGAGACCCTGTACCAAATACAGAAATGGGAGAAAAAAAAATGAGAAACCCAGAGACTTCTGCCTCATTTGGAATCCTTGGGTGCGTGTGCGTGTGTAGTTTTTGAGACAGATCTCTTAATATGTAGTCCAGGCTGACCTTGAACTGATTATGTAGCCACAGTTGGTCTTAAACTCATGGCTTATGGTGATCCTCCTGCTTCAGCCTCACATGTGCTGGGATAACAGGCATATGCCACCACATCCAGGTTCTTGGTGTGTATTATGTTGAGAAAAAAAAATGAAACACTTTGCTTGAGGAAATGCCTGAATAGGACACCATCCATTTAGCAGTAATTTGTAGTTGGAAAGAGAAGCAAACAGGATTCAGATGCTGTTTCTCTCTGGCTGGCCATCCTCCAGCTCCCACCAAGGCTGATCTGCACCTGCTTGGCTTTGTGGTATCCTGCGTGTAGTAGTATGGAGTTTAAAATACTTCTTCGGTAGACTGTTCAAATAGATCAGCGGATTAAAGCGCCTGCCAGCAGCCTCGGGCCGGTGGTTCAGTCCCCAGGCTTGCCATGCTGTTCTTGCCCGAGGCATGCTGGGACAGCAATTGAGACTGGACGTGCTTCTGAAATCCCAGCTCTTGGGAGGCTGTAAGCAGGTGGATCATCACGAGTCCAATCTAGTTAGTAAGACCCTGAACACCCTATAGACCCTTCCCTGAAAAAAAATTTTTTTTTTGTTTTTTGGTGGGACCGGGGTTGGAACTCATGACCTTGCACTTGCCAGGCAGGCGCTTGTGCCATGGAGCTGTTTCTCCGGCCCCCATTCCCTGAAAAAAAAACTTTAAAAAAATTACTACTTCTGGTCTAGACTCTGGTTCTGTCCCTCATTTGCTTTGTAATCTTGAGTCAGATGCTTAATCTCTAGGTTTGGTGCCTCTTTTATAAAGTGTGGGGATTAGCCTTGTCAGCCTTCCTGGCTCTGTTCACAGGACTGGTGTGTGAGGCAGGACAGCTGCTACCTCCTTCCTTACCACTGTGGAGCACAAGCTGAAACCAAGGGTTGGAGAACATTCTCAAGATATAAAGTGGACTGATGAGTTCTGAAGGAGCTACATAAAGTAGTTACATCTATATATGTAGTACATCTACATAAAGTAGATGCAACTGAGCAGTAATCCTGGGGAACCACTATGTTGAAGACTTATTGATCACCTCTGCCCCACTGCTGAGTAGAGATGTGTTATGTAGGTAGACTACGTAGGAAAGAACAACCATTGAAAGATAAGTAAAGGGCTAAACCATGAATCTTCTTCTGTGACCAAGTCTGAGCCTTGTACTGGGGCTGCAAACAGGCAAGGTCTTGCCGCTAGCCTATGTGGGCCACAGATAGTGGCTCTGTGGGAATAGCCATTTTTTTGTGAGTGGGCAGGATGAAGTAACATGGCACCTACAAGACCCTCTGCATTCTCCAAAGTAAAGGGAGCTTTTTATTTCAGGTTTCTGTCAAGCATTGTCTAAGTAGGGATGTGTGGTAGTCAGAGATACCATGGATAGGGATGGCTTTGGCTATGTTCCCTCCCTTATTGAACTTGTCTTATAGCTCTGGAGCCTCATTATCTTTCTTTAATGAAAGATGGTAGTGCCTTGACAGAAGGCTGGCCTGGCACCCTAATTGCAAATCCCCTTTTGTGACCTCCGGAGCTGCTTCTGAGGATACTGTTCTGGGATGTTAGGAAAATAAAGTGCCTGGAGATTTCCAATAAGATAAGAGGCACAGTAAGCCAGGTGTGATGCACATGTTTATAATCCTAGCACTTGGGAGATGAGAGGATTGCAAGAAGTTCAAGGCCACTCTGAGCTACATAGTGAGTTCATGGCCAGACCTAAAGGACATAGTGAGACCTGGTGTCAAACAAAGTGTCATCTGTGCCTTGGCCGGGGCTGCAGACTCAATATCTACTTCTGGTAATTCCTCCCCACAGGTGATAGATGCCTCTGGGCACCATCTGTCTGGAAGCACATTCCAGGCTAAAAGGGCTAATGCTATTATGTTATTAGTGAGAGATATGGTGCTAATGCCTAGTCTTAGAGCCGGGCCTGAGTCTGACTTAAAAAAGGGTGACTATTGTGGGCTTCAGTTTGCATTTAGTAAAAACTTCCGTTGGGCATGGTGTCACATCCTGATAATCTCAGCTACTTGGGAGGCTGAAACCAAAGGATCAAAAGTTGGAGAGCAACCTTGGGCAAATTAGTGAGACTCTCTCACATAAGAAGAGCTGGGGATATGGCTCAGTGGTAGAGTTCTTAGTTTGATCCTTAGTACTAGGGTTTGAGTGGGGGAGTGTTTCTTACTGAGCTATTCAAGTTAATTTAAAAGATTTTTCCATTTTTCCTTAACTGTATCATATTCAGACTTTGGCCTTAGCTATGCCAAAAATGGGGAATTACTTAAGTACATCCGCAAAATTGGTTCATTTGATGAGACCTGCACTCGATTTTATACAGCTGAAATCGTGTCAGCTCTTGAGTACCTGCATGGCAAAGGCATCATTCACAGGTAATCCAAAGCTGCAGGGTGGTTATGCAGAACAGTCAGTGTATAGACAACGGCCCATGGCCATTTGACCGCCAAGCCAAAAGCCACCCCAACCGTTGGGGTCATCACTGGGGTACTTTATGGACAGTAGGACATGGGTATCAGATGATAGCTGCTGTGAGAGCTGAGCAGAGCCTGGAAATCAGAGGAAACTGTGTATCAAGAGTCATGCTTTTACATGCCAAGTCAGCATGGGCAGGTACCTTTCTGTCAAGCCAGCAACTCATATGATCTCATCTGGTGTTTTTATTTGGTCAGTAGTGCTTTTATGTATATTCTAGTCTTATTTCCCATGACTTTCTAGTAAAGTTGGATTGGAAGTATTTGTAATCTTTTTATTTTTGAGTCAAAAAACATTATAAATCAATAAAAAGTTTATTAAAATGATGGTAGTTATAAAATTATATAATTTGAATCTGTTTACTATGAACAGTTGATATTTGTTTGGTGTAGACTTGTATTCTTGGCTGTTAATTTATAAAGATGGTAAGTATTCATCACTTCATCATGTTTTCATCGAAGTATATAGTATGTAATAATGCTGCTGTAGAGGCTGGGGAGATAGCTCTGGGGTAATAGTACTGCTGTTTAAGTATTTTATTTCAGATGTAAAAATCTGCTTTTATAGGGACCTTAAACCAGAAAACATTTTGTTAAATGAAGACATGCACATCCAGATCACAGATTTTGGAACAGCGAAAGTGTTGTCCCCAGAGAGCAAACAAGGTGTGTAAGTTTGATTTCCATCAGAGTCCTGTGCTTACAGTTAAGAGCAACCGCAGTGTCAAGGAATGTGTTATATTATAGCTTTTGGTAGGCTTTATCATAAATGTAGGGTCTGTGATGCCTTTGCCTCGGTCCCACTGCTGGGCTCAAGGTAGTGTGTGGTCTAGTGGCTGGGTGGAGCTCCAGTTCTCCTGAGCATGCTGTACCTGATCCTTTTCCATGGTGCGTAGTGCAAGGTAATCGTTGTCATTTGATCACCAGGTACTTAACTGACTCCTCTTGTGGATACTGTAGGTAGTGTCTGGGAAACATGTTCCTAGGTCCCAAAGCCTTCTACCACCCACTCTTCTGTGTCCCTGTGAAGCTCAGTTACCCTGGTTCTAAGGAGGTTCTAGAAACAGGAGGAGTGGGGGCTGACTTAGGTGCTGCTCACTTGCTTGTTTGTAATTGTTGACTCTTGAGCCCTTAACCCCTGGAGTAGCATCTAGTCTTGAATTGCATTGTGATACCTCTACCTAGGAGGACTAGAGTAGCTGAGAATCTGCCTGAGGGCCATCTTAGTAGCTGGGAGATGACCTGCTGCCTTTCCAGTATTCACTGGATGGAAACCACATGCTCTGTGGGTATAGAGAAGACAGCTGAACTCTTAAAAGCTGTTTTGATACATTGTGTAGAGAGACAGTTGTACTCTTTTTTTTTTTTTTTGTGAGACGGGGGTTCAAACTCACGACCTTGCACTTGCCAGGCAGGCACTTGTGCCACGGAGCTATCTCCCCAGCCCCTAGTTACACTCTTAATAATGCTTTGTAGGGGAAAGAGAATTGTCTTGTGAGTTAATAAGTGACCTTGAAAAGGAACCTTGAGGGCCAGGGCAGCATGCCTATAATTCCAACACTCAGGAAGTGAGGCAGGAGGATTGTGGGTTCTAGGCTGGCCTGCTGTGTCATCCCACTTGATGTAAACCTACAGTATCCCATGGAGCAGCAGGCTGAGAGTTAGCTGTGAGCTTTGAGTTAGCTTCCAGTCACTCACCTGTGTTGCGCTCTGTATGTTTCTTTCTTTAGATTTTCTTCAGAATTTGACAGTTTATTGAGGGCTACTCTTCCTGCCCTGTAGCTACTTTAAAAAATAAAAAATTTAGTGAATGAATGAAATGACTTTTTTTTTGGAAAGAGACTTTTTTCTTCCTCAGAGAAAAAAGGGAAAACATGTATGACTCATTTTCACTTTTTCTCATCTTTTATTTGAAGTAGTTGAGAATTTAAGAATTTACTCCTGCATTGACTCCTTTTTACTTTGTGCAGAGATGGTTTCCCCCAAACTCTTGAAAGCCCCTAGTCTTGATGGGAACAATCCCCACCAGGTTCCTTACCTCTGCGATGGGTATGTTACATGCTCTACTAAAAAGAGACAGATATTATCACAGAACTCTGTCTCAGTGGGTCTATCTTATTTTGATTTCCAAGGCAGAAGGTGAGCAGTGGAATAGGGTGGCTAATGAGGGCCTGTGAGATTCATAAGGATTTCCTGGCAGAGAGGACTTAAGACTTTGCCTTTACCAAATGGTTTCATGGATGTGTCTTGGTAAGATTAATTTAGTCACTTGAAGTAAGCCCCTTATCTGTCCCTCACCTTGGACCTCTTCACAAGTGTCTTGGCAAAACCTAGCATGTCCTGAAATTTCAGGCTCGAAGTTTGTTTCTAGAAACTAGTGTTCTGTGCTGGCCCCACCCCCAAGGCATGCTGAGATGGCAATTGAGACTGGGCATGTTGGTGTGTGCCTGTAATCCCAGCTTTTGGGAGGCTGTAAGGCTGTAAATAGGCAGATCGCTAGGAGTCCAATCTAGTAGTGAGACCCTGAAGTAGTAGACCTTTCTCTAAAGTAGTAAAGTACTACTGCTTAGGGAAGTAGTAGTAGTAGTAGTAGTAGACCCTTCCCTAAAAATACCAAAAAAAAAAAAAAAAAAAGAGACATGTTTTGGAAAGACCTGGAAACAGATCTTTCTGGTATTCAACCAGGTGTGGGAGTTCTGCTCAGCAAATAGAAGATATTTGCTAGGAGATAGAAGTGGGGCAACTAGGATGGGTAGGGAGGCTTTATTCACTGCTGCCGCCCTGCTGCTCCATCTGTGGATGGCCATCATCTAGAGCCTTGTCCAGCTGGTGTGTCTTGTCCCTCTGTTCTGTGGATTCAGAAGACTTTTTCAGAACTACCTGGCCTTGCCACTGTTCCCGCGTACCACCCCCCCACCCCCCTGACAGAGAACACTGCCTTCAAAGTGGCAGGGTAGGGATGTAGTTTGCTTGGCGTGCATGAAACCTTCAGTTCAATCCTCAGCAGCAGCAGAATGGATTTTCCTGTGTTACAGAAAAGAGGTTTGTATGCTGAGATGCTCATCCTCTCACTGCCTAGCATAGCTCTTTGCATCTTGATAGTGCTTGCTGTGATTTTTTTTTATTATGGGTTTGTTCCTTATGACTTTTTTTTCCCCCTGACAGTGTTGGGATTGGAACCCAGGACCTCATACATGCAGGGGAAGTCTTGTGCTACTGAGCTATATACATTCAGAGGCCAGCTTATAATTTATAGTGGGTTTTGGGAAATTGTACTCTGGAAGTTGCCCTGTAGCAGTCTTGCATGTCCCCCAGATCCTTGCAAGTGCTATGTGTTTTTATTCCTTTTCTCTTTGCCTATTAGATAAGCTATTTTGTTTTAATTCACATCTCTTTGGTTCATTACATAGTTGATTGGTCTTATAGGTTATTGGCTCTTGGTTTGGATTTTCTTTCCTCTCAGGAATCTCCCAAATGTTCCTGACAATATTTTTCAGGCTCCTGGCAGAACACAAATGCACCATGAAGTCTTCACAGAAAACCATGTACTGAAGGGGTTGAGGAACCAACTGGGCTGGGTCCCTACAGCAGAGCTGTGGGCTTTTGGAAGACCCAGGTGGGAAGGACAGTTTAGTCAGCCTATAGGCAGGACAGATAGTGATGCCCTGCCAGTCCTTGGAGCAGAGGGAGCTAGGGCCGGCTATTGTACTACCCTTTTTTTGTCATACCATAGCTGATGAATTCTTTCTGTCCTTGAGCCCTGGCATAGTCAGGGGTCTCCAGGGATGTGTGGGTACAGTCTGCATGCCAACTCTACAGCCTACTGGTGTCACATAGGCTAAGCCTTTGGCCCTGGAACTTAATCTTCTTTGATTATGGCCTCGAATACCCAAGCTGTTGGTGACTGAGAAGAGGGAGATCCCTGGCCACAGCTGTTTGTTGTGGCTGCCATGTGTCCTGTGTTTTTAGGTGCCACAGTTCCGGCAGTAAGTACAACACAGGCAGGCCTGTCCCCATGCTCCCTTGGTCTGCTGACTGGATAATGGGCAAGTGTGACAGAAACCTCCTCACTAGCCATCAGGTTAGAGGCACCAGGGAGGAGAGCACAATGTCAGGGTCCAACAGGTGCCCTTAGGTGGGGCATGGGCTAGCTGGCTGTTGGAAGCACTTAGTCTGCTTCAGGTAACACCACTGAGCATCCTGTCAGCCATGTTAGACCTTGATACCTGAGGAATGTACCAACAGGGCAGCTGCAGTGGGGGGCAGTAGATTGTGTCTCTAAGTGTGACCTTTTCTCTTTCTCTTCTTCTCAGCCAGGGCCAACTCATTTGTAGGAACAGCACAATATGTTTCTCCGGAGCTGCTCACAGAGAAGTCGGCCTGTAAGAGGTAACCTGTTTTTGTCCCACCATGCTTTTTCTTTCTGGACTAGCCTTCTAGGTTTCTTCATGAGAAATATT
>PVKN010006900.1:0-10417 GCA_004027915.1 Capromys pilorides
TTTTTTTTTACTTTTAATAACAATGACATTTTCAAAGCATGTTAGTAGTACACTTCCAATAATTGATACAATGCATATTGTTGTCCTCATAGTAGTTATACAGAGCACAGGATGAAGACATGATAATTTTTCTAATCATTCTTGGTACAAAAAATGTCTTCTCATTGAACTAAGAGGAAGCTGTTGCATACCTAGTCCAGTATTCCATAAACACAGTGGATTATTGGCAGAACTGGCAATGTCGGAAGCTGTTGATTTAAGCCTTTTATAGCTCAGCATACTAATCTATGCTAGCGATTCCTAATCAGCTCTGTTGCATATAAAAGCTTTTAAGTGTTACCTGGAAAATCACCATGCTTACTAATGACCATACAATAAACATGAGTATTTTCTATCTAGAACTCCCCATCACCATAGTATCTAATGCCTCCACTTATGCACCAATGGGTTGTATTCTGTTGCACACACTTTCCCTACAGGGATCCAACTTAAATAAAAATAATTCTTTTCAAAAAAATAAAAAATAAAAAAGCAAACACAAGGTCCTGAGTTCAATTTGCGGTACTGCAAAGAAAAAAAAAAAAAAAAAAACCTGTCGCATTTTCAGGCAAAATCTTTAGAAAACCTACTGCTAGTATGCTAGATTTGAAGTAAGATTTCCTGATCATATTCACAAAGACAAATATTTTTCAAGATGTTGAGATTTATTTTTTTATTTTTCAGAGATAATTGAAATATGGCTCAGAGTGACTTCCTCTACCCAGACAACCCAAGGAGGCGGCAGGAGGTAAATCGTCTTCACCAGCAGCTCCTCGACTGCCTATCTGACAGCTTCCAGGCCACCAACAAGCTCATAGGTGTCTTAAACGTGCATCTGGGCTGCAGGCTGGCCTCCATTGAAATGAAAAGAGATGGTACCATAAAAGAAAACTGTGACATCATCATTCACGCTGTGACAAAAATTCAAAAGGAACTGCAAAAGGTTGACGAAGCGCTGAAAGATAAACTAGAGCCAACCCTTTATAGAAAACTTCAGGATATTAAGGAACGAGAAACAGAGAAAATCGCCATAGTGCAAAAGGTTATGTCAGTCATCCTGGGCGAAGCCACATCTGCAGCCAGTGCAGTGGCTGTTAAACTCGTGGGCTCGAACATTACCACTGGCATAATTAACAAGCTGGTCACTGTGTTAGCTCAAATTGGTGCCTCTCTCCTTGGCAGTATTGGGGTTGCTGTTCTGGGCCTTGGCATAGATATGATCTTCCGTGCCATCCTGGGGGCAGTGGAGAAATCACAGCTTGAAACAGCCATCAAAAGCTATGAGAAGCATCTGGTGGAGTTCAAGTCAGCGTCAGAAAAATACAATAATGCCATTACTGAGGTCACCAGTACAGTGAAACACCAAATGGAATGAACAATCGTCTTCCCAACAGAATGTTTTTCTGATCCTTTCTAAGTAACAGCACTTACTTTTTTGATTAGGTTGCTTTTTTACATGCTCCCAATATGGACATAAATAGGGTATACAATTTGGAAAGGAGATGCTAACACTAGAGTTGTCAATCAACAATGAATGCCTAGATCAGCTGGTGCTAAACTCTTCCAAGTGCAAGATGATATCCTAGAATGTTTTTCATCCTCTTCTATAGCTCTACATTATGGTAAATGCTATTATACAGCAGCAAGTATAGAGATTACTTCTTCCTTTTCTAAATTCTGGTTAAAATCCATAAAACTTGCATTGAACATAGAGATTTTCTATCACTAACTTCTAATATCACTTAGTTCTAAAGAGACATTTATTCTGAAGAGACATTCTTGCCACATGTGGTAGTGCACGCCTGTAATCTCAGCACTTGGGAGGCTGAAGCAGGAAGATCACCACAAGTTTGAGGCCAACCTGGGCTATATGGTGAGCTCAAGGACAGCCTGAACTATATAGCAAGATCCTGACTTAAAAACAAAAAGAGACAGACAGACAGACAGACAGACAGACAGACAGATAGACATTCTAAGTAACTTCTTGTTCAGCACAAATCCGAAGACTTTGAATGGAACAAGCATATACTACGTATTACTGAGTGCTATGTTAAACCCAATTTAATATGTTAAACTGAACGAGACTGAAAAATGGTGTGTAATAATAGACTACAGTGATGAGAGACAACGAATCTGTAAACTAACTACATGGTGTAATTTGGATGGATCAAAAATTAACATTAAAAGGATAAAAAGTTCTATAATAGCAATCAGTGCTTATTAATTGTGATAACCTAGCCTCTCCAGAAACAACAAAGCACTGAATCTCAGTTTCACATGCATAATATACATTTAGGATGACAAAGAGGCATTCACTACTCTTAAGGCTATGTTAGTCAAAGGAAAGCTTATTAAGATTTTTCTGGGGAAGACTGGGAGATAGCTCAGTAGAATAAGCACTTGCCTGGCAAGCTCAGGGTCCTGAGTTCAATCCCTGGTACAAAAAAAAAAAAAAAAAAAAAAGGTTTTTTTTCTGAGGAAAAAAGAATATTAATTTCATCTTCAATACTACCAGAAAGGAGGCAGCTGTTTCTGCTACAGAAAGTACTAGGTGGCCCATTTTACTAACTACTTGATTTCAGAAAAATTTCAGAGGCTGTGGGGGCCTCATGGGTTAGGTGATTTTTCTATAGATGCAAGCATTTGTTTTCTAAACCCATTACTAATGGTAATTCCCATTGAGACTGAGTTAGGGTCTACACTGTACTTCCAAATTATTATACTATTGGCTCAAAGATATGTTTGATATAGTTTATCTATTTATTTGGTACCAGGGATTGAACTCACTTGCCAGGCAGGCACTTATACCACTGAACTATATCTCCAGCCAGTACAGTCAATCCTTACATCCAGTTACAAAAAGATCTAGCAATAAAAAATATTCAGCATGTCTCACAACTTTTAAACAGCCAGATAAAAATGTTAGTGAAACAAAAGGCTCAGTGTTCTAGTGTTCATTTTCCTTTGCTGTCATGTTTACATAAATTGGCCACAAAATATCATGATTTAGGCGAACTTCAAAATTAAAGCTTTTAGGGCCCACGAGATAGCTCAATGGATTAAGCGCCTGTTTATGCAAGCTCAGGAACCATGGTTCCATCCCCACGTGTGCCCCACCAGCCCCGCCCCCGCCCCGGGCATGCTGAGTGACCGCCAAGTCCAGATGTGGTGCTGCGTGCCTGTAAGCCCTGCGCTGGGGAGGCTGAAAACAGGAGGATCACTATAAGTCCAAGCTGCGTAGTGAGACCCAGTACCAAATACATTAAAAACAAAATCTTTTTATGACCTGGTTTATAAGCTGTGACCTACAAAATTTTGTTATTGCTCTTTCTGAGACTCAAATTCAGTCTATAATAAATCAAGAATTTACTAAGACAAAGGTTAGCTTATGTATGAACCCAACTAATACTGTGAAGGGCATATTTAAACATTTGACTAAAAATTAATATGTACCAAGTATTTCAATATTTTGAAATACTTGTAATTGATAGTAACTGTCTTAGTTACTTTTTACTCGTTGCTGGGACAAATACCGGACACTCAAAATGAAGAAAGGAAAGGTTTATTTAGCTCACAGTTGCTGGAGGTTTCAGTCCATATTTGGCTGGCCCAAGGCTGAGTGGAACAGGGCAGAGAGCATCCAGTTCATGGCAACAGAACAGCAACAATTGTGACAGGGGCAACAGACCAACCAGGGCGCAGAGAGCAACAACAGGAGTCTGTCTCTCTGTCTCTCTGTCTCTCTGTATATTACATTCAGGCTCTCCACCTCAGCCTGTCCATTTTAGGCCACACCTATAATCCCAGCCGTACTCAGACCAATAATCCCATCAGTACTAAAACACATAGTCCCAGTGGATCAAGAGTCAAGTAATTCCAGCAGTACTCAGACCCATAGTCCCATCAGTACTAAAACATATAATCCCAGTGGATCATGACTCAAGTCTCAAACTTTAGAAGTCCCCAACACATTATTGCATGAGGCTTTTGGGGGACAACTAGACATAAACCATAACAGTAACAATTCGCCTCTTTTCTTTTTCTACAAAGTTTCTTTTATTAAGATAAAACCAAACATATCCTGAACAACAGAATTTAAAAAAACAAAACAAACACAACTTCCCTTTAGGGAGAAAAGATGGACTTTCAAAGAAAGAGAGTATAGAAAGGTCAAACATTAGAAATAAGTGACTAATCCCATTTACATAGAATATAAAAGATTTTTGGCTGATAACAAGTCCCTTAAGAGGCAACATTTATCAACCTCGCCACTCCTAAACTTGAAACTGCGTATATATCCCCCACGGTGCCTCTGAAAAACTAATCCTGTATATGGGCAATCTAAGGGTTTTAACATGGACACTGGTTTATTTGTTCAGGTCCACAAAAGCTCAGTGTTTGTTATTTACTACTGAATTTCCAGGAACACCAGGCACCCCACGTGGGATTACCTGAGGTGTAAGAAGCACACTAAACTCAGTGTCAAATGCTATTCGAGAATTCATTTTTTTTTTTAAGTTTATTTTTATTTTTATTTTTTTTAAACCTCATTTATTTATTTATTTGTGTTCCGGCTGGCTCAGCCTGCCCTGGGGGCGGCGGGGGGGGGAACGCTGGCGCAGCATGTGGAGCCGGGGATTGAACCACAGTCCCTGTGGCTGCCCAAGCTTGTCCAAGCAGGCGCTCTATTCCAGTGAGCCATCTCGCCGGCCCCTCGAGAATTCATTTTAAACAGAAATGCAAACATTTTTCACCTACTCCCATCATGGGAGAAGTAAAATCCCAACAACTAACAAAGTCACAAAATGCAAACCTCCTCCCTATTTTCGAATGAACTGCTTTGGGAGGCTCAATACAAGCAGCTTCCGGAATTAGGTGAGAATACCTCCAACCTAAGAGACAAGGTAATTAACCAATCACATATCAGTTTCCTTTGTTTCATTTCTATTAGACAAAATAAGTATCAATTGACGTGACGTCAGTATTGAGGCGGGCTCTTAACCGAAAATCAACCAATTGAGCGTTGTACTAGAGCGGAAGCGACTCTCGTTGCCTAGTTCCTGGATATTCTCTATGGTTCTGGACCTGAGCTACGCTACGTGATCGTGCGCTCCAGGGATAGGAAATGACGTAAGAATGGCGGAGGGGCGCGAGGTTTCAAGATGGCGGAGACTCGGTGCTTGACCGAGAAGCAGACGTGAAGGCCCCTGCGGAGTAAAGGAGGCTGGGAATCGTCCCCTCCGTGCCCCTAGCAGCTCTGGGATCCCAGCAGGAGTGTGAGTATATGGAATGGCTTTCCTCCGCGGCTCCACCTCGCCCGTCCTTTTCTGGGGCCCATGCGTTCACGCCGAGGACATCAGTTCCCTTTGCCCTACTTGTCCCTCTCCCAGGTTGGGGTCTTCCGAGTCGCGGACTAGAGGGTCCCCGGGCCTGGTGCCGCGCCGTGTCGGCGGAAGGTGGCGGAGTTCGCTCGTCGGTTAGCACCGCCTCCCATGCGCGCCGACTGCTGGCTCAGGTCTGACGTCTCAGACCTCGCTCCTGCCGGCCTCAACTGTCGCTATGGTTTCGGCGGTTGCTGCTGCTTTCTCTTCCTCGGGTGGACCTGGACCCCGACTCATTCAAACTTTTGGTTATTTAGGGTTCCTCGCGATTTTTTGGCCTGCCTTCCTGTCGCCTCTACAAAAATAGTTTTTGTATACTGAATTATTCGCCAAGTTCCTCTGCAAATATTATCTTCAATTCATTTTTGTTCTGTTGTGGGAGAAAAGGGTAAATATATGAGAATGCGTCTGAAGGGAAAACACAAAAGATAGAGGCAGTGAGTGTTACAAGAGCTTTATTTGTAATATTTTGCTGGTTCTCCCTGACTCCAGTTTTTCCCAAAAGGATCTGTTTGATATGTTAAATTGACGCTGGAACAGCTCGAAAACGTATAGCGCAAATCAGGACATTATTACTTGATGAAAGGAACATTAACTGAGCCAGTTGTAGTGACACGCGACTCTAATCCCAGCTCTGGGAATCTGAGGAAGGAGGATGAAAAGTGTGAGCCCAGTCTGGGCAATTTAGGGCCTTGATGACACCCTGTCTAAAAATAAAAAAGATCTGTGGATATAGGGATGCAGCTCAGTGTGAAGGCCCGGAGTTCATGCCTAACACCCCGCCCCCACGCACCGAATAAAAGCCTTAACTTCAATAAACTTGTATGAAAACATCTCTATAAAAGGACAAAGGAAAGATGTAATTGTATGGTCTACCAAAAAAATCACCTTATAATCTCTTTTTCTTACCCACTATGTGTCCACTTTTAAAAGAAAACATTTGTCTCCCTTTATTATTGGAAATACTGTCTCAAAAAATTAAGCTTATCTTCCTCGGAATGAAAGAGAGAAATGTTATTACAAGTTTTTACTTTTGAAAAATTTTATTTTATCAGTTACCGTTTCAGTTGCCTCAAAAAATACAAATCGCAAGCTGGCCACGGTGGCTCAAGCACCCTGTATTTCCAGCACAGGGAGCTGAGGCGGAAAGATCACTGCAGGTTGGAGGCCAGCCTGGGCTGTGTAGTGTAGGGCCAGCCTGGACTACAGTGAGCTCCTGTCTCAAAACAAAACAATCAAAAAAACCCCACAATTCAGGAATCAAGTAGGTACTAACTAGTAAGGAAAATAGGTTTCTTAATATTGAAGTTTTAGGCATTCTCTTAATATACTAATTTTTAATATTTGCATTTTCAATTCTGCTTTAAGTTCTTGAGAGTCAGAAATTATATATGAATTAGAACTAAATTTGAATTAAGTATTGTTTAAGGAATGAGTTTCTACTACCAGAAGTGTTGGCAAGAGAGACAAGGAAACGGTATTTTCCTTCGATCCCAAATACATTTCTCCTGTTGTCTTTTTTTCTGTCTTCTTTCCCCCTAAATGTAAATTAAAGGAGGATATAGAAAAAACAAATGTGGACTTTTCATATTCATAGTTTGTCATATTGTCAAAACATTTTCTAGATGATTTTTTATTCTTCAGTAGATTATGCTGTGATTCATGAGGAAATGTGAAATTGATGAATAATAAAGCCACCTTCAGACTCAGCCTCTCTGAAGAATACTAGAATTTTCTTTATGGTTAAGTTTTTGAAGCCATATTTCTTGGATACCAAAGGCAAAACTAGAGAAAGAATAAAGTCTCATAAAATTAATAAAGGGATGTTTAGGACTAGGGAGATAGCTCAGTAGAATAAGGACTTGCTGGGCAAACGCAAGGACCAGAGTTCAATCCCTGGTCCCACAAAGAAAAAAAAAATAAAAGGAATGTTTATTTCCAGAGATTGGTAGAAACTCTAATAAAAATAAAAAATAAGCTATTTCTTTGATTTTGCAGGTGTTTTTCTTTTTAAGAATAAGTGAACCATTATAGATTGTCAATATGGGGCGGAGATCAACATCATCCACCAAGAGTGGAAAATTTATGAACCCTACGGACCAAGCTCGTAAGTGTCCACTGGTGTGGAATTAAAAGTTACAACTATTAGGCAGCATTTCATTATGGCTTAGTTGTATTATTAGCAGTCATAGGAAAATTAAGTTCCATCCCCAGTGTGCTGTGCCGGCCAGCCCCCAGGGTGTGCTGAAATCAACTGAGACTGGACTGGGCACGGTGGCATGTGCCTGTAATCCCAGTACTTGGGAGGCTGAAAACAGGAGGATCAGTACAAGTCCAATCTGTGTAGTAAGACCCTGTAGACCCTAAATACATTAAAAAAAAAAAAACAAAACCTTCAAGCATGTGAATAAATGAATACCCACATTTGATATTTTTTAAAGATTTAAGTGGTTTACAAAGTAGAATTGCCGTAAGACTATATTTGGAATTTTGAACATACTCATTATTTTGCAAGCTTTTTCTTAGTATTTTGCAGTGTTTTTTTTTTTCTTAATCTTTATAATTACTTCCTAAGAAACTTAAAAGTGCCTTGACATTTTTGGTTGTGGTCAGAGGGAGGTTATTTTCATCTAGTGGGTAGAACCACAGGATGCCACTGAATATCCTACAGTGCATAGGATGGCCTTACACAATGAGGAATTGCTTATATTAAAGGAAAAACATGGGCTGCCGAGATGGCTTAGCAGTCTAAAGCGCTTGGTTAGGCAAGCTTAGGCAACTGCAGAGACCACGGTTCAATCCCGGGCACCAAATGCTGCACCAGCACTGCACCCCCTCCCCCCAGGCTGAGCCAGCCATAATAAAAATAAATAAAGGGAAAACATGCTAATGCTAAAGAGTTGAAAGTTACATCATCTGTCCCTGTTTCCCTTTAAGGAAAGGAAGCCCGGAAGAGAGAATTGAAGAAGGTAAGCTATCAGAAGACTGCTGTATAGTGTTAAATGTTTCTTGGCACATTTTATTGTTTCGAATTAGTATATTTCAAAATAACATTTTCAGTTATTTGCCAAAATAGATGATTTATGCTTCTTAATAAAAACCATAGTTTATAAGCCAAGGTTTATTATATTTAAAAAATAAACTACGGTAACTTTGCAGATAGGTTCTAATGGCTTATGATACTGTTTATCTTTCCCAATGAGTTAAAAAAGTATTTTTGAAAATAATTTTTTCTGCTGCTTATCACAACACAACTTAGCAAGAACTATTTAATTGGTAAATGGAAATCAATGCTGGACAGCTTTTTGTTGTCTTCGATTAATTTGTGACAAGGTACTAGAATAAGAAAGGAGTAACCATTTAGTATAATGCATTAACGCACTGAGGAAGCTCAGATATTTTATCATTTTCAGTGGTGTGTTCTTGGTTTATTGATGTTTGGATCATATTTTGAAGACTTCTGTTTCAGCCAATATAACCTTTTTTAGCTACAACTTTAAAAGAAATACTTGCCCAAGAAATGACATATTTTTGACTAAGGTCATTTTTGAGAGCAAAAAAATGTCTTGCCTCTGTTTCTGGTGGTTGAAACAAGTGGTCAGAAACCAATGGGAAATTCTAAGTCAGTTCTTGAAGCATATTGAAGCCACTTTTGAGCATCCAGCTTCTTAACTCTACTCTTCTTTCACTTTGCAAAGAACAAAAAACAGCGTATGATGGTTCGAGCTGCAGTTTTGAAGATGAAAGATCCTAAACAGATTATCCGGGATATGGAGAAATTGGATGAAATGGGTAAAAACTTATTAAAAGGCTAAATATTATGCTAACTGTAACAGTTATAGTGACTGCATATGCAGAGAGGCCAGGACGTGATGAGTGGAGCAGCAGAGGTCCAGGAAATAGGACAGTGAGGAGCACTTGACAGCCAGTTGAGTTCATTGTCAGCGAGACAGAGAGGTGCAGGAGTTTTTCAGACTGGGAATTCTATATCCTAGAGAAACAAAATTTAGCTGGAGGTTATAGTGAGTTAAAAAGTCCAGTTTGCCAGTTCACTTTTTTTGGGAAAGGAAAAGTTTGATGTATGAAATCATTGTTTTTGTAGTGTTGGTAGCTTCCATGTAATCCACCATTGTGACTGTCAGGTGGTCTTTTATTTTTTCCAGCAGAAAAGGTCCTGCTTTGGCCATTTGGTAAGAACATAAAAGAAACCATTACACAGGTGTTCCTTGATTGATGAGGGAGTAACACTCCATTAAATCAGTGGCAAGTTGAAAACAGCATAAGTCAACAATCTTTTCATGCATGGGACCCAGTACACATGATTATTTGGCTTGTCCTCCCTTAAATGCCCTCAGGACACTCAGGTCAACCTTCAGTTAGGCAAGATCATTAGATTCAGAACATTTCATAATAGTATTGTGTATAATGTGATTTATTGAATAGTGTACTGAAATTTCTCCTGCATGCTTACAGCTTCCAAGTCATTGTAAAGTAGAAAAATCTCAAGTGGAACCATCCTAAGTGTGGAACCATCACTGCTTGAGAATTATTAACAGCCACTGGAAATGTTGGGCTGGCGATTTAATTTAATGGCACAGCACTTGCCTGAGAAGTGGGAGGCCCTGAGTTTGATTCCTGATACCCAAAAGAAAGAGGAAATGTTATGTTCACTCATCAAATCCCTTTCTTTTGCTCTTAGAACATAACAAGTTTTTTATTTGTCCTCTTATTTATATATCTTATGCTTTCTTATATATCTTACAGTCCTGGGGATTGAACCCAGTTCCTGTTCACTCCAAAATAGAAGTTTTCAGGGCTGGGGAGATAGCTCAGTAGAATAAGCGCTTGCCTGGCAAGTGCAAGGTCCTGAGTTCAATCCTCAGTACCACAAAAATAAAAAGAAGTTTTCAAAGTGCAAAAGAAAGAGTGGTTAACTCCCATGTATCTAATTTAAATGTCACAAGAGAAAATAATTTTCCTTATGGGGTCATAGAATC